>JACXGI010000260.1:13441-160772 GCA_016801175.1 Esox masquinongy
TTGATATAACCCCACCTTGGTTTGTGTATTGTTGTGTCACTTTATAAAGACTTCCCCTAACTTAAACTTCCCCTAACTTATCATCCCCTAACTTAAACTGTGATCTTGCACAACTCTGGTGTTCCCCTTCATTGGGCTGCTTTGTATGAAGGCGTATAGATTTGGTTTGTTCTGGGTTTTCTTTTAATCTGTCATTTGAGTTTGGAGTTCAGGGAATGTGGAACCAGCTCACAGAGTTATCAAGGTCTAATTAAGCTAATAGATCACATACTTTGTGTAATGATAAATTATAAGTAGCCCATTTTTTTAATAAATTATGACCAATTGCAATATATAGACAACTTAAAATATAATCTAACTTTTTTTTTAACTCACAATTGCACAAAACAGAACAGAAACTTTCCATTCTGCCACAGGCTAACAGAAAAAACATGAATCTTTATCATAAGCTAAATCCAATAACAGCTCTGTAAACACACTTGTGTAAGACCAAAAAGGAGAAATCAAACAGTCTGTTAAAATCTAAACATAAACTCATGTTTTCAATAATTCTATATGAGTTTACGATACTTGGAGGTAGGAGCTTGTACAAACGGCAAGTTCACCAGGAAAGAAACCTTTCTATTACTTTTTCCGAGGCCCTATTATAACAGCAAAATGAGCTTGGCAAATATGCACTCATTTGTATTGTCTTGTTCAGGTACCTTCTAATCATTTTCCTCCACTCCCAAGTCTGGCCTGGATTGAAGGGAAGAGACATAAGTGTAATTAACAACAACGGGTGTAATCAGTTGTGCTCTGCCCCCACTAACCGATCCTATTCGGGTTGACCGCAAAGTTCCAGTGCGGTCAGGCATCCCGAATGCTCACCAAACCATCACAGTTCCCCACACACTTTGAAAATGTGCATGACAAATTATGAACTTGCTTCAACCCTACCTCCGTCTCAGCCCGGGTCTGGGCAACGCCTTAGCTGTTTTGTAATCCTAGAATCACAACTGTTATTTTAGCAAAATATATACGTGCAGCCTTTCGTGGGGCGTTAATGCTCAACTTAGTTGGAATTTGAGATAACTGATGTCTGTCTTGACCCTGCTGAACTCTGAGGCTGCAAGTAGGCAAACATGTGATAATGTATTTGTCACTATCCAGGCACATTCAGGATCCAGCCAGTCAGAGACTGACATGGAACAAGCCTCCCAAAAGTGTCCTTGTCATCAAGAAGATCCAAGATGCCAGTCTTTTGCAGCCTTTCAAAGAGCTCTGTGTGTTCCTCACAGAGGTATTTCATATTTCTGCAGTTGCTCACAGTGTGCAGAGGACATCTAGCCTTACAGCTTCCTGAAAACAGAATTGTTAATGACGGTTAATGTATTGAAGTAAGGGTTCGTAAACTGTTATACCTCAGTAAAAAGTGATGCAGCTTTAGAACTGTAGAGACTAACCTTTCAGCCCATTAGTGTTTTGAAAGGGTGAACTCAAACCATTAGCATTACATGTTTCTAATACATAATGTCTTCACACTTGTGTTGTTCTAGCATAAAAACATGATTGTTTACGTGGAGAAGAAGGTTCTGGCAGACCCAGCCATTGCGGGCGATGAGAGCTTTGGGGCCATCATCCAGAAGTTCTGTACCTTCAGAGAAGGTAACGAGACCACTAGCAATCATCGGGCCAGTTGTCAAAAAGTATTCTACCTGGATAGCGTATTGAAGTGCACAATAAAAGCAATGTCTAGTCTTTATGCCTGCAAGCTAACTGAGGTTGTTTGTCGAGTAAGCAGGACCTCATTCAAGCTAGGTATGTGAGAAATGGCCAGTTTTTTTTTAAATGCCATATACTTGCACATATACGTTTTTGTCCAATCACAATGACAGCAAACAAAATCCACTACACTAAATTCACGTTAGACCCTTCGTATGATATAAAATTGCACATCCGAATGTTAAATTAGAAGGACATGACACAGCACCAGACAGGTACAATAGGCTTGCAGTTTAGATAATAAACTGAATGCAGTTGCAGAATAGAAAATGCAGTCACGTTTAGCAGGGCGTAGTGTTACATTTTGTAGTCCCTATTAGTGGCTGCATTGTATTGTAGCTAGCTATCAATACAATACAGCTACTATTTACTCAGAATAGATGATAAATAACAAGCAAATACATTAGTTTACAAGGCCAACGGCCTTTGTTGCTGTCTGTCTCTCCTAAAGTCACACCAGACATACCCTCTACTGCTGCTACGCTGGGTGCTTCTCCTGCGGTTCAGTACAGTTGTGAAACAAATGTTTTACCAAAAAAAGTGCCTTTTTACAGTGTTGTCATGTTCATTTTTTAATTTTGTGATTATTGGAACCTATTTGTGATAGTTTTGTAAATAAAAAAAACTGTACTTTTGTTTTTACTTTATAAAATAATTATGAAAATCGATTTGGGGATTTTTCTTAACATTAGGGATCTCAGTTGGTTTCAACATTGATACGTTTAAATAGGCACACCCCTAATTCCCGCTGATCAGGCTAAATTCCTTGTTGGATGAGCAGTGTGAAAAGAAGCATGTTGGCGTGGTGTGATATGTCTCAGAGAAAGCATATAGCGATTTTCAACACTCCTGTGCCCTTTGGGAGTTGAGGCAAGGTTGGAACTTCAATTGGATACCACAAAATTGTGGAGGAAGATGTAAAAAAGACAAGAAAGAACGATTCTCAATGTATAAAACTTAAGTAGTTTCACAGTAGTCTCGCATGGGCATGATCTTAACATGTGATATGATAACTGCAGATCTTGATGACATTTCCAATCGAGTGGACTTCATCATCTGTCTTGGAGGTGATGGGACCTTACTTTATGCATCTTCACTCTTCCAGGTATACTTTTATTATATTTTTCACTTTTCTTGCTAGTGTCAACATACACTAATTTTAACCTTTTTGAATATAATGTTAATTGTAGTAAAAGACACACCAGAGAAGTTACATGGAAAGTGTTGCTCCCATGTTTCATTAGCTGAAATAAATAATCCCATTCATTTTTTCATCTCACATTGTGCAGAAATTTGGTTAATCTCCAATATAGAGCATTTCTCATTGGTCAAGACAATCCACCCTGACAGGTGTGGCATATCAAGAAGCTGATGAAACAGCATGATCATTTCCCAGCAACACATTCTGGGGACAAAATAAGGCCACTACAATGTACTGTTTCTTCACAGAACAATGACGCAGATGTCTCAACTTTCAGTCTCAATTACATAGCGTCACATACATTGGTTGATGGCTCTTAAAGAAATCAGATTACTCAACAGCACTAAACAAAGGTTTGCTCTGTACTAACACCGAATACACAAAGCTAAATGCAGCAATCATCTTCCACCTGACATGATATTTGATACAGGCTATATTCTTAATGAACAGGATGACCAATAGGCTATCCGACATACAAAAATGAGTTGTGAATATGTTCCTGGAATATCAGGAGGAAGTGTCATAGTAAAATGAAAAGTGTCATAGTCTAGCATAAAAACATGATTGTTTACGTGGAGAAGGTTCTGGCAGACCCAGCCATTGCGGGCGATGAGAGCTGGTAAAAGAAAGGTCTGTGCTTCTAATCCCTGAGCCAAGGAGGTAAAAAAAATTGTTCTGGATATGTGTGTTTGCCCAAAAAATTTGGTAATGTAAAATGTCCCGTTTGCTGGTTATGAATGTTTCATGTATTTGTTTCTATCTGTATTGTTGTTAATTTTATCTTTATACTATCACATAGTTATCTCGCACTTTCATACTTTTCAAATCATGATTCCATAATGTAGCCCACTTTCAGATGGCCTAAGGTTAGCTGATTTTTTTAGACCTATGTCAATTCAGGAAGTATACTTATGGGGCATGTCTTTCTGCACTCTTATCAAATGCTGCTGCTATGATTAAATTAATCATTTTATGAAAGGCACATTTCCAGGCTACGTGATTGCAACACTGTTTCTTTGTGGAGCAATATTCCAGTACTGCATTCTGAAAAGCAAAACACTTATTGCAGCCGACTTTGTGTTATGTAGATTTGGGAAAATGGGGGGAAAAAATACATCAGGCATTGCATGAATGGTTTTGTGCGTCAGTATTTCATTCCTATTTTTTTATGTGCAGAATAGCCAGTTGAGAAAATATGTATAACATTATGTATAACATTAAAATCTGTGGAACCCCCCCCCACCACCCCTCCCCCCCGTGTGCTGATAAATGTTTTTGTTTTTTTCAGGAGAGTGTTCCGCCTGTTATGGCCTTTCACCTGGGTTCTCTCGGCTTCCTCACGCCATTCAGCTTTGAAACTTACCAATCTCAGGTCACCCAAATCATTGAGGGTATGTACAATCAGTGTTTTTGTTTCTTTAGCCTTAGCCTTGTCCAGTTTCAAAAACAGGAGCCAGACGTACTTATTTATAAGATTGTGGCTATTCGCACAGCACAGGTTGTGCTCCCGTTAGCGTGTCTTTCTGTGTGTCTCCTGAGCAGGCAACACCGCCATCATCCTGCGCAGTCGCCTGCGGGTGCGAGTCGTGAAGGAAAGCCGAGAGAAGAAGGCACGGGTGGATGAAAAAGGCATCCTCATCATGAGCAACGGAGACAGCGAGGGTGGCCGCAGAGCTTTGCAGTACCAGGTACTACACAAATTCTACACAATACACCTGAGTGGAATATCACACAAGTATTGTATGTTCAGCACCATCGTGACTTGGCCCATTTCAGTCAAAGGACTGATGGGTGTTGTCCTTTCTCTGAGGTTACTGGGTGTTTGTTTGAAAATGACATTTGAGTTTGGAGTTCAGGGACTGGGAACTTATTGTTGTGACATGTGTTGAACAGTCACTAGGAAAAAGGCCTCCTGTGGGCACAGGGTTGGGATATAAGCACTCACCTAACCACATATCCCAGTGGAATGATAACAATATTTAAATGTACCACCTGTGTGTACGGTGTCACTTCCTACTTACAGTATTTATTTCAGGAAGTTTGTCACAAAGATTTATATTCCCTTACTTACTTAAGCAGGACTTGTCACTTTGTGACAACTGGGCTTTATAAATAAATTTGATTGATTGTGTTCCCTTGGAGATGGCAACAGTAGGCTGCTGATTATAACGGCCTAGGTGTCGGTTCGCTACCAGTGACAAGGCAACTCTGGGAAACGTATGAAAAGGCAACATTTGCTGTAGAACGTTTCTATATATTGACATTTAACATAATAAACAAGGACAGTGTTTATTTTTTCGGGAACCGATTTGCTTCATGATTTGTGGTCACACACAATTTCTCTCTCCTTCACATGGGACTGCTGCAATGGTAAGGCAGTCTGGATTATAAACCTGAAAAATTGTGAAGGGCTGTTATTTTTGTTTAAGGTGATGTGGGATATAACTCTCAGCCAAAAGAGAACAATGCAATGCTATCTGAAAGCATAGAAGCTAACTCTGTGTGTGTCTTGACACCTCTATATATTTTTTCAGTGACTGTTGTGAAAGGTTCATTGTTGTGACCATCTGTCAGTTAAGGGGTTGGTGGATAATTAAATGAGTCAACGCAGTAGAGCTGAGTTTGTGTCTTTTATCTCAGGAAACAAAAATAATGATCCACAGTTACGTTTTCGTTTAAGTCCCGTTAAACAGAGTGCAGAGGTACAACACCAATATCCTTCTGGTATTGATGAAAAATTAAGCAAACTGAACAGAGGTACCACTTGTTCCCCTAATGGGGTCGCTTAAACAAAAACAGAGTTACTAATTATGGCTGTTCCTAAACTTTGCGGGAGAACTAATCCACAGAAGGACCATGCAATCATTTTCTTAATTTACAGCCACACAATCGACACAATTAAAACTTGGCATTCACTGCAGATAGCCAGTCTTGCTGTTTTATCTGGGCACTCCACATAGCATGCAAACTTCAACTTGACACCCTTTTTAGTCCTCACTTTTGCCAGTGATACCTTGCTCAGTGATTCTCTCATGGCAGTCCTCCCCAAACTGCCCAGCCTTGCCTGGTTTTATAGACGGAGACATGAAAGCAATCAACAGCAGATGTAATCAGTTGTGCTTTCCCTATATTCACCAGCCAGGCTGGGGTTGACCGCAGCGTCCCGAAGTCACCAGGGTCCCATAGTCGCCAGGGGGGCCCAACGTCGCCGCCCAACCATTCACAGTAAAACCCTCCTGTTACTTTGTGTATCTTCAAAGTATAATTCTTATGATTTGACAGGGTTGTTATCCTCCCCAAGGTAGAGTCCCGCATCAGGTTGTTTCCCTATGGGTGAACTGCAAATAAATCACTCAGAGGGTGGAATAATAACATTATTTCAGCTCGTGGGTCAGAACTATTATGGAGCAGGAACTTGTCCCCTACCCCATGTGAATATATGATCCGTTGCTAAGTAGACTATCAACTTTTCAAGCAAACTTTTTAGCTCACATGAAAATGTCTAGCTAACTTAACTAGAGTGTAAAAATTAAAGATTATCATGAATGAATAAAGAAACCCATGTGCCAGCAAAATCCCAGCTTTGGATTTATTTGGGGGGGGGGTTTGTGGATCAGAACAACGATTGATCATGAATAGACAGCCTACAAAAGGTGGAAGCAGGTAGCTGTGTGGTATGAGACTGCAAGAGCATACAGTACATAGCTAGTTAAGTTAAATGGTTCAAGGAAACAGACCCCCAAATTGAATTAATGCAGGTTATTGGAGTTAAAAATATGACAAATTAATTATGTCTGAATTATAAAAAAAACTCTGGCTAACTGATTGGCTTTCTGAACTTAATCTATGGGGGTGTATCCAGTTGAAGAAGAAAGAAAATCTGTCCTGAAGGTTTTCGGGTGGTTCTCAAAATAGATGGTCCGGGGGTGGGGGAGGGCTCTGTAAAACGGACCCATGCAGGACTTTACCCCCAAGGTCAATATGTTTTTCAGGATTTTTTTTAGAAAGATCTACTCTGGTCACATGATCATCCATCTGAAATCCTCCCGCTGAAAACTCCCTAATTTTAAACCAATCATTGGTTTAGAAGATTTTATAAGAGTGACAGTTGATTCTATCATGTAAGACAGACAAAGCAGTGCATTTTGTGGGGTTATTGTAAAAACAGCCAATTTCCCAGAACTTACAGTCATCTCTAAAATTATTGGCAATTGCTGAGAGACATTTTTTTGACAAGTACTGTATTTTATTCCAAAGATAGGTGTCAAAATATAATCTGCATGAACATTGTTTTTTTTTTTTTACCTTAAGACTGAACATACATTTCAGTCTTAAGGTACTAAATTGGGGCCTTCCATGGTTCTTCTTACACTGCTTTATCAAAATGAGGTTATATACATTAAAATAAAATCCATTTGTCATCTATCACAATGGGAAAAGCAAACCACTTAAAAATAAAAAAGAGACAAGGTTGTTCAACTTATATATAAATCAGGCAGTGGTTACAAAGAAATTGCTCAAAACCTAGTGCCTATCACTTACCACTAATAGAGCAACAGTTAAAATGTTCCAAACCAGTGGAACAGTGGTAAATCTACCTGGTAGAGGACACAACTTCATCTTGCCACCACACACAGTGAGGAAAATGGTTTAGGAGGCCACATCTAAGGGTCACAGTTGGAGGGCTTCAGAACGTGGCTGCAACATGGGTTCACCAATACAGTACACCAAATCTGCATTTATACTCCACCATGCCAATCGCTTGTTTTGGATGGTTGCCAGAAAAAAACTTTTATTATCAATGACGTTTATTTTACACAGTCTTCTCTCTGACTTTATCAAGGGTGTTCTTTTCTCTTTTTTTAGAGGTGCCTGTATACGTATGTCGTCTTCAATTCCCATTTAGCTGTCCGCCAGTATCAGCAAGGCATCTGCCAATAATTTGAGCAGTGTGGGGATGTGATACAGGGATGTTGCCATGCTGAAGTGCTACTAAAACATTATTCAAGGTTGACAGGTCTGTTGTCATATACAGTAGAGTCCCATTAATAAATTGGCTCGTCAGTTACCTGTGGTTAACATGTCTCCGGCTGCTCTGCTCCAACAGGTGCTAAATGAGGTGGTGGTGGACAGAGGTCCATCCTCATACCTTTCCAATGTTGACCTCTTCCTAGATGGACACCTCATCACTACAGTACAGGGAGATGGTGAGTAGTAAACCCCTCAATCTGCTGACGCTAAGTTAAAGGATATGTTTTCCCCCATCTGTTCTAGCTACCTCACCATTATACCACACTTACACGTTTCACACAAAAAGATCAGATAGTTGATTCACTAAACCTTGAATGGGAGTCACTCAAGTCCCAGGTGCATCAGTCTGTCAAACCTGGCCTTTATTAGCCAATAAGAAAGTCTTAAGAAATATCTAGAATGATAGGAATTGGCTTAAGTCTACCAGCCAGTGAAAACAAAAACTCAAACAATTCCAAAATGTAACACATCACAGAAACTCTATTCATGATCCAAAGCAAACTAATGATAATACATGCATACTCTGTTGAAATATTTACAATAAAATAATAATTTGACTGAAAGCAAACATTTTATAGCAATCTACTAATGTATTATTATACGCTGTAGTCACAAAGTATTTTGACGCCTTTACTTTCTCCATATTTTGTTGTTATAGACTAAATGTATAAGAGACAACTTTTTTTGCCAACAGTTACACACAATACCCCATAATTGTGACAGTTGCTCCGTGTGGCGCTGAGTGCTCTGTCCCTCTCCGGCGCTCCACCTCGCTGGTGTACTAACTGCCGGCCGGAGATGATAGCAAACGCACCCCTCACACCCACACACGCACCTGTTTTGAGTTAGTCATTATGCTGTCTATTTTAGTTCTGCACCTCACAGGTTATTGTGTCATTACATTCGAAACCGTATGGTTTTCTCGCTGCATTAAAAAAGGAAAGACACGCAGTTGATTCTCCATTTTGCTGTTTTTTGTCTTTGCCTCTCATTTTTACCCACTCGCTACCCTCGCACCTCACAATAATCACAAAATGAAAATACATTTTTAGGTATTTGTACCTATTTATTGAAAAAAACAAAACATATCTCAGGTACATAGTCATGTGAAAAATTGTAGGTCTTCCATTGGTCAGTCATTACCTGACGGCAGTTTGATGTCGTAACCGACTTCAGTAGACAAATGCTTGTTTTCTGATCGAGGCCACTAACTTTACTGCAATTCAGTAAAGTTATGTTAATATTTTTTTCCACGTTTTAACTGGTCAACCTGAGATGTTCATATTTTTGTTTTCTTGGGGACAGTTTACTGTTTTCGAACTGCTTTCAGCTCAGTGTTTTTAGGCTTGTTTGTGTTAGGCTTGTGAGTGTTGGTCTGCTCAAATTAGTGTGTGTGTGTGTTTTACTGACCGCCTGGGGACAAAAGGTCTGCAGAAGGTGAGTAAAACATGAATAATCTACCATGTGGGGACATCCCTACTAAGAAAAACTAGATTTTCTGGTTTAGGGTGAAACTTCCAAGTAGGGTTAAGGTTAGCATAGGTTAAATTTAGGCATTGCGGATTAGGTTTATCGCATTAGGGCTAGGTTAAGGTTAGGTTAGGATTATGGTAATGGTTAGTGTTAAGGTAACATGGAATTTTTGTTTTTGCGTTCCCACTAGGTTAGTAATACTGGACTGTGTGTGTGCGCGTGTGCGTGTGCGTGTGTGCGCACGCACATGTTGTTTCAGGTGTAATAGTGTCCACTCCCACGGGCAGTACAGCGTATGCGGTGGCAGCCGGAGCCTCCATGATCCACCCGAATGTGCCGGCCATCATGATCACCCCCATCTGCCCCCACTCACTGTCTTTCAGACCCATTGTGGTGCCAGCTGGGGTGGAACTTAAGGTAAATTCTCAAATGCACGTTCATACACACACATTAACTATTATCCATGTACTGCTTCTGTCCACAAACCATTATTATGTATTTCTCCTCTCCAGAAAACATTTTCATACAACAGCACACCAGCAAATTACCATCTAACAAATAACCAGTTTGGAACACATACAATTTCAATGGTCAAATGTGATGAATGAGAAAATTGCCTATAATACACAATTTCACCAAAAAAATTCTGATAAAGACTTATATCATTGACTAGTTGTTCATCTGGATTTTTTTCTTTTGCTTTGCTCGTCATGCTCAGATTATGCTGTCACGTGACGCCAGGAATACAGCCTGGGTGTCATTTGATGGGAGGAAAAGACAAGAGATCTGCCATGGAGACAGGTGTGTAACCATATAACCCCCCAACTTGCCCCTAGATTCGTGGACCAATTGTCATACCTCAGTAAAAGATACCTTGAGTGCACAGTAAACATGCTCATATTTTCACATTCTGTTTCATGGACTCAAGAATGTCACACCACAAGATGTTCGGTACAGGTTTTTTCTATGGAAACACAGACATTTATCTTGGTTGTTGCTGAACTGCTTACAGCACATCATTGATATGCACTAGTAACAGTGAACTCTTTGTTCGTCATCCACTGTTAATTTGTCTTCCGCTCATACTTCACTGACTGTGATGTTTGGTTTTCATTCTCTTTTTATCTCCAGCATTACCATTACTACTTCCTGCTTCCCTGTTCCCTCAATTTGTTTCCGAGACCCTGTGAATGACTGGTTCGAGAGCCTGGCCCAATGTTTACACTGGAACGTAAGGAAGAAGCAGAACTACCTCAGCTCTGAGGAAGACGAGTTCTGAGGCCAACAATCTTGCTTTCTAGTGAAATTCTCATAGTATACTTTTCCAGGGTGCGTTTCAGTTGAATTCTATCAGGTCAATTTCCAACCAACATACTCTGTAAATGATTGGTACCATCAAATGTTTCACAAGTCATTCAGAGCTACGGATCAAAACCATGATAGCAATCTTCGCAATACTGATTGTTACAGTTGACCCTTTTGATATAATGGGATCTGTTTTAGCACTTTGTCCAGTGTTGTTTGGAATGTACAGGCTGTCAAGGACAAACCTCTGCTCCTTTTAAACCATTAATACTCTTTTGTTTAGGTTAGGAGACAGGAATGCTGAGGGGCTCTCAAGCTCCTTAACATACAACATGTACTGTGTATCATAAATATTGATAGTGGGGACGTTCATCATCATGAACCATGATTCTTAGGGATAATACGTTGATATAATTTTTTTGTAATGACTAAAAACTAGTATAATATTGTCCCTAACTGAAAATTAGGTATTATTACTTCAGGAATAGCAGAGGAATTCCGTATACTCAGCAATAATGAACTAAATGTATAGATTGTGCCTTGAACATTAGATAGATCATAATAGCTTTTATATTTTCATCATATTTCATCTTAGTGCAGGTGTAGCATAAACAGATCTTCAGTATTCCTCTCTGCAGTTTGTCTGCAGTACAAGCCATGTGAACTGTACATTAATGTTGCATATCTTAATTTTTCCTTTTCTACAACAACCATCAGTGCTGTCTGACCTTATGAATTACCAAAAGAGTATGAACGAAACATTAAGAACTGAAGTCCATTCCAGGTGAAATGAGACATGTCAATGTCTGCCTAGCCTTTTACTATAAAGCCATAGATCTACTACGTCATTCATTTGAGTCAACATTCTATTGTAATACCATTGTTCAAAATCAAAGCAATTAATATTCAACAGGGATTTACCCCACAAGGGTCAGGGTGCTTTTTGATTAAAAAATCTTTTAGATTTGGGAAGTAGGTGGTTTTTAGGCTATCAATTATATTGAATAATTAGCTCAGTTGCTGAGATTGAGTCAAGGCTGGTGTACTGCCTGGAGAATCTGAACCCTGCTGTGCCTTTGGCACTCAAAGACCAGGGTTTCCCCGCCCCTGTCCTATGGTGTCAGACTGTTATTGTTAAATGCTGGGAAATTGAAGGACTTTAGCTGCTACCAGTTGTAGGCAGTAGCCTGCCTTACCTGATAAGACTGCAATACTCACCTGTCTGACAACTCTGAAATATAATTTACATTTATTTAGCAGATGCTGTTATCCAGAGCGATAAACAGTAATGTGTATTTGCACTGGCACCCCTTGGGAATTGAACCCAGAAACCCTGGTGCCATGCTCTACCAACTGAGCTACACACTGGACAACATACAGGCTGCATAATATGGTGGTAGGGGTTTTCTTCATTCTTATGGAAAACAAATGATAGTGTGTATGAATTTACCAGGTACAATGTGCTTGTTTAATGGGCAAGTGATATTTCCTCCTATGGAAAAATATTTCTACGCAGTGGATGCCAGGGAACCAGACCCTGCAAGAGGACCAGTTAACTGTAGTAAATCTATCATTCCTTTATTTTCATGATGCTTAATAATGTTTATTAACCAGTTTACAGTATCATTGCTACCTTTTTGTACATTGATATTATGTATATGATTAGTTTAGTACAAGTCAGTTTCACTACATTATTTATTTTTTTTAAGTAGAAAAATAGAAATGTCCTTTTACAATGGAATTTGTAGTGGAGTCTGTTCAAGTTTTAATAACAGTCCTTTCACTTGAGGGGATGTTGTTTGGAAAGGATACATTTAAAATAAATCTGTTTCTCTTTATATACTACTATAGTTACAATACTATTCTTTTCAGAGAGTACAGTGCATCCCCTCTTAAAGTAAAGGCAGTCGTGGACTTAAAGCCTTAAAAGCCAGCCAATAGATTAAGACCCATGGCTGTTACATTGAAATCATGAGAAACATTAGCTTCCCCAGTGTGATATCTTTGAATCTTTTTGGATGAAGGACTTTATTCCTATGATGGTTTCTATGTCAATTCATCTCTTCAAGTGCTTATCACTTTTAACTTTGTTTTGTAGACATTCTATAGCCTATACATATCCATTTTGTAATTGAACATTTTTTAAATATTGTTTCTGAAACAAATTATGCTATATTTCCAGAGCACTTTAATAAACAATTTTCAGTTGATTCGGGATTATTTGTGAGTTTTGCATTTGTTTGCTGCATCTTGAAGTCATCCAGTGAATTTACCCCTCGTCCAGGAACATCAGAAATGTAGCTAGGAAACTACTTTTCCCCCAGTGTTGTTTGTAGTTAAATACCGAAGGTAGCATACAAAACTGTATATTCACCTTTGGTTTCCACAATTAATCTATCGTTGTATCGTTGTATCTATCGTTGTTCTATACTTTTTCAGATTCAGTATTTTCTGAATTGTTAAGAAAGCAGCCTAATACCCCACAGTGCACTTCTTCCTATTTTTATTTCTCATGAGGAAACAAAGGACATTCTATTTAATCCTTTTTTAAGAACCTGTAGTTTACCAAAATCAGAATGTTGTCAACCAAATTATTAAAGTGCAGTGCAAAACACAGATAATCATGCATTAACTGCCTATTAATAATGATGAGCAACCTTTAAATCAATATGGTGAAGTTAAATACGTTTCAAATGTTTCCTGCAGTGCATGTAAAAAGTGTAACTAGAGTGATTTAGGAAAACATCACTGAGCCAAGTGTTGGGATGGGTTCCATTTTTGATTGGTGTTATTGGTGATACTTAAGACAGATGGTGCATGAATGTATTTCATGCACATTGTGGTCATCAGATGAATTTGACCCTTAGGACCAGGAACACAGGCAATGAAAACATAACAACCCACTGCTTGATTACCTATTTAATATTTAAGGCAGTATTTCCCAGCATTGCATTTTTCTTACTAAAATAACTATTTTTGATTAAAGAGGTTACTGTAAATTGTTGCATATTTTATTAAACAATTTATAAAAACATGATAACGGGTTGTCAAACAAAGTGCATAAACAGAAGTATATTATAAAGAATAAAACAATTTCTAAGATATTTCCTTTAGTGCATAGAAAATGGACATGTTAATATTAGTTACTCAACAGGAACATTAATTCATTTAAAAGAATAAATTCAGAACAAAAGAAACAATATTCAAATTAATTTTATAGACAACTTAATGGTCACCATTTCCATTGGATGTAATGCAATGCCACTCTGAATACTTGCTTAGTTTATATTACTGTAAGAACACTTAAGAATATGGTTAAAGATACTCTTAAAAAACATTATGATAAAAGCAAAGTTACTAAAAAAAATATATAAATATTGATTTACATATACTCTAACTCAGTGCTGGTCCAAAAGTAGGACTGTGCCTGTCATGGCCTTGAATTGACCCAAAGAGCTTAACATCTCACTGTACTGTATGGGTTGTAGGCACATGAAAGGCAAACTTTCATTTTCACCCCCCCCTTGAAGTCAACTATACCGATCTTTGTATTTAACTAAGAACAGATGTGCTTAACACTATTATAAACTATAAAATTTCCAAGGTTTTGTTGGTAAACTGTTAGAGAAGCATGACATACTGAAATTATCCTCATGAAAAAGACATTTGACTGCATTTCCCTCTCGTTCCTAACTTCAAAACATTGGTTTGAACCATATAGTTGTTACAAACTTTTTGAGAATTTTTTACAAAAAGCAGATCCATCCTGTAACCGAAGCCACTTAGATCCTTTGTTTTTACCACTTCTCATAATGGTATGTCACTGCTTGTCTGAGGAAAACACTGGGGAGAGAGAAACATTCATTTATCCTGATTAGACAGTCTCCAAGTCAACACAAAAACATAGTTGAAGTTCTGTTTCATGATTTCAATCAGAAGTTGTAAGACTGAATGTTTTACTGTGCCAATTAGATAATATTTGCGTAATCTGAGTCTTCTAGTCTAGCCTGGGTAACCTGAACTTCCAGTGACTCCTGGTAAACATGCAGTGGAACAGATGAAGAAAAAAATGAAAGTCAGTTTTCTACTCACTCCTCTCCCTCAGGCCCTGGCCAAAGCTGCGCACCAATCGGAAGAGAGCACAGAAGAGCACACCTTTGATCAGTACTGAGATCACTGCTCCAGTCACAGCAGCAGCCTCCAGTATATAAGTCTTATCCATCCCCCAATTTACACTGATCTGAAATCAAAATCAATCTCTGAGCAAACCACTTGTCACACTTCCCCACAGACCTGATTTTGGATTAGTTCAATAACTGACTTTCGTAGCTCACCCTGTACATCAAGTACACGAAATAGGCCACCTCTGGCAAGTTCTGAAGGACAAAGAGCCAAACCAGTAACTTGGCTTCTTTTAAAACCTAGAACAGTACAGTCAAACCTGTTATTACGCCAAACAAGTTTTACATGAAGTTAAAGGTTAACATTAGCTTCAACACCCATCCTTATATTGTGTTTACATGCTATGTGCATTGTTGTAAGACATATACTAATATCCTTTACATACCCATACCTTGTATGCACTTGTGCAGTGCACACTATTTAATTATTCTCTTGATACTTGTTACTCACTGCAATAGTCCCCACAGCTGCTGTAAGGCAGGCCCAGACTACACCAAATCCCAGGATGATGCTGTTTTTGAAGGACATAGTTGTGCCTGATGTCATGATCAGGATGCAAAGGCAAAGCTGACAGAAAAAAACGCAAAACCATCCATAGGTTATACCAATTAACAATCAGTATAGCTCCATCCCAAATACCCTGATTTGCATGGGTCAGTTTTAAAAAAATGTATCCACCTGGATTTCCTAATTCTGATAAGATTAAATGAATACTATTTAATAAATTCAAAAAGTTGATGATTCGTCCTATTTATTCTATTTCTATGCATTTAATCCTATCTGACAAATTAAATTTTAGTCGATGACTTATTAAAAAGTCATATCTGTACATGCTCAGTGTCAAGGCAACACATTGCATTAGAATGATGCCATCTGTTGGGAAGACTACGACTGTTGGGTGTGTCAAGACACGTGGATCTACCTGGGCCTGTAGGTCAAAGGTGACCATGGAGAAGCACAGGTTGAGCAGGAAGTACTGCTCCTGGATGCTCTCCAGAGCGCCACCCACCCGGAAGGCCATCATGTTCGGCCTATTGAAGAGCAGCATAGCGCACAGGACATGGGCTGCGCCCACACACATGATGAATACAAACCGTACCTATCACACAAGCATACATATACACTGATTACTACAGCTCTTAAAACAGCATCTATGAGAGAAATACAAACAGGTGACAGATTAAAAGAAAAACCAACATAGTGTCTCAGTAAGGTGTTGCGCCACCAAAACAGCTTGAATGTGCCTTGGCATAGATTCTACGTGTCTCTGGAACTCTCCCGTAGGGATGGAACACCAATCATCCAAAATACATTTCCTCATTTGGTGATGGTGTCTAACACGTAGATCCAAAATCTCCCGTAGGTGCTCAGCTGGGTTGAGATCTGGTGACTACGAAGGCCATAGCATATGATTCACATAATTTTCATACTCATCAGACGATTCAGTGACCCCTTGTGCCCTGTGGGGCACTGTCATCCTGGTAGAGGCCCAATAATGAACCCTCTCTCAAAGTCAATTAGATCCTTTCCTTTAACCATTTTGATTCCAAATCGAGGTCAACTGGGCCTGCACAGCATTTTTATTAGTGCTGCAGAGCCTGATAGGATGTTAATCGCTAAATTGTATCATGCAGTACATCCAGGGCTGTAGCTAACGCTGGGAAAAGTGGATATGATTCACGGGGTCCATGGCTTAGCAGGGCCCTCTGATTGTTATAATGTCGTCTGTAACTGAGGGGGCCCAGGATTCCAGGCGACTGCCCTGATTACACTTGCATGAAAGCATCTGCAAGGTGTTCCTACATTCATTCATGTTTTTCATTTAATTTGTTCTCTGTCTGCACATGCATAGTCATATACAGTGGCCATCGTTTCCCACATTCCTCTTGTCTTTCCAGCTTGCTTTTCATTTAACCATTCATCCATTATAACGTATTGGATGATAAAGGCGTGTGGATGAGAAGTGTTTCATAAGATGCAATAAATGAAACAACAATAAAGTGTTTTTTCAATTGAAAAAAAAATGTAAAGATCATTAGGATTTGATCAAGCACTCACATACTTCATTCAAACTAAAGACTTGATGATAAGTGGATTATGTCAATGAGGTATGTAAGTGGTAGGGCAACATTTGAATCAGGCATATGAGTGCTAGGGCAAAAACCAAAATGTGCACCCTTTGGCCTCCTCAGGACCAGGATTGGAAAAAACTGCAATAAGGTGTCCAGTAGAGGTAGGGAAGCATACTGAAAGAGCTACTACCAACTAGGCTAAAGACACCACTCATTCAAAGTTGCTGATATTGCACCTGGTTCTCAAAACCTGAGACAGTCAGTTGTTTGGGACGTAACAACACAGGTTTTGTTAATTAACCTGTGATAGTCTTTTGACAGCAGGCGTCATGGGACCAGAAGTGTTTTGGAACGTCTCAGAACATTAGGGCTGAATCTCAAATTGCATACTATCTGTACTATATAGTATGCCAGATGAAGATTAGTATATCCTAAAACATAGGGTGTTGAAAACAGTATGCCCGTTTGAAAACAAGTGCCCGGATGGTCTACTATTTCCAGACTATTGTCAAAGCATGCTATCGCGCATGTTTTTTGGGGAAATATTGCCCATAATCCCTTGAGCAACGGAAGAGGATTGGCTTGTGACAATTCTCATGACAATTCCCCAACTTTTTAGTTCTCTAAGAATGACACAGTAGTATGTCCAAATACTGAAATATTTGCTTACAAGATAAATAATAGTACGTATTTTACCATCACTGGTGGAATACATACTTTTATTATGTAATATGAGTATGCAAATAGAGATTCAGCCATTGTTCTGATGCAGTGAGTGTCAAATAAATCGGAAACAGAATCGAGCGTGAGTTTGGAGTGTGAGTGCCGAGCAGACCTTCACTATCTGGAAGTGATCCTTCAAAAGCACCAAAAGATCCACTGCAATTTGTAACTGAGCAATATTCAGAAAGGAAATAACATTTTTGACACGGGAATTACTACCTGAATCCTGTCCAATGTGAACGCAGATTGTTCTTGTTTGCTGCTAAATGTTTTGCTATGGTGTCCCCTACTGAAAATGACACTGGATTACACATAGGGTCTGATTTAGTTTTGTAGGTTCACAGGGAACTTACCAGGAGCAGGCCCTTTCTATCCTGAACAGGGAGAACCATAAAGTTGACCACAGAGCGCATCATGACCACCAACAAACATAGGACAAACACCATCAACTCCTGCCTGTTTTCTTGCAGGATGCCCCTGGTGATGTAGTATATGCAGAACACTGGAGGAACAGAAAGAAGACTTGTGTCATACAGTATTGGTGTATATGGCATAATCAGGATTTCACAATTGCACACAAATTGTTGACATTGCATTCATTTTCTGGAATTTTCATCATGTGTTTATTTCTAGACACTTCTGCTTTCAGAACGGGTGGAGAATGGTGTTGAGTAAGATGTTGCCACCCTGTGAATTAGGCTATACATTAATCTGTTATGATAGCCCAGTCGTGCCACTTACGAATTCCAACTAGTTGTATAAGGGATACAGTGAAGTCGTCCTCATAGCTGTATGTTGCCATGCTTTGCCTGTAGATGTTTGTCAATGTGAGGGCTAGTAGTGCCAATAGAGAAGCAATGGTGAAGCAGAAGTAAATCTTCACCAAGCATGAAAGCTCTGACCAAGGCTTTATCTGTAGGGAGGGGAAAGCAAAGCTTCATACAGACACCCAGGCTCCTACTCAATCAAAACAGGTGACAGTTTCCCAGTAAAACAAATAAACATTCTTGTGCTACGAAAATGTAGTCTACATTCTCATTGATGTCAAAATATATATTTTTAAGCGTGACACAAAACTGAACATCTCTTGCAAGGACCGCAAAGGTTTTCTGGAGTGCAAAGAGCCAGAAAGAGGTCTTGCTTCTATGTGTATACTGACTGGGCCACATGGAGTTGGGATCAGTTCCTGGTGCCTTGGTCTCAGGTTTGGAAATTGGAGACTTGAGTCCTCCCGCGGCTGACTGGTCAAAAGTGGACTGAAATAGAAATATATTGTTGGTCTTAATGTACAGATATTTGCCAAAATTAAGGAAAAAACAGCATAAAGTGTCTTAGTCAGGACTGGGCCACCACACAAGCCATCAGAACAGTTGGCATGGATTGTCAGGGACATTGTTTGAAGGATGTAACACCATTCTTTCATGAAACATTCCATAATTTGGTAATTTTGTTGGTGGCAGAAAACTTTCAGATATCACTCCAGAATCTCCAGTTACTTTTAAATTGGTTTGACATCTGATTACCTACATGACAATGGCATATTGTGAAACATCTGCAAGTGGAGCAGTCTTCATCTCTGAATCGCCTTCTAAACATGCCCTAACAATCACTCCTGTTTCAAACTCACTGAGATCTGTTTCTTAGCCATGATAGCCAAAATAATGGGCAACAGGACCTGACCAGCATTTACCTCTGTATACATCTCTGTATACATTTCTTCCCCTCAAAGGGACTAATTCTCCCCAGTGCTATTCTCTATTTACATCAATGACCTGAGAGGCAGAAAACCAAGTCCATGGAACTATGTAAGCCTAAAAGATTTTCGTGGGCACAATGTGGTGAAGATCATATTTATTTAACCTTTATTTAACCAGGCAAGTCCGTTAAGGACAATTTATTTACAACCAAGGCCTGGCAAGAGGAAGATATCCTCTTGAGGGAAGGGACACAAGGGAATAAAGGGGTACGAAAGGAAAATACAATGTAAAAAATCCTAAAGCACTGAAAGTTCCCAGGAACACAGTGGGCTCCTTTACTGTGAAATGGAAGATGTTTGGAACCACAAAGACTCTTGCTAGAATTGACCATCCAGCCAAAATAAATAATAAGTCAAGAAGAGACTTGAACAAGAACCAAATGGTCTCCCTAATAGAACTTCATAGTTTCTCTGCAGTGATGAGAGAACCTGCCAGAAGGACAACCTTTTTTGCAGTACTCCAGAAATCTGGTCTTTAGGTTATAGGGGCTAGACACAAGCCACTCCTGAATATGACATGCTGCCTGAAGGACTCTGACAGCATGAGAATAATAAAGAAACAAAAAGTATCTATTAGGCCTCAATGTTAAGCGCTACATCTAGCAAAACAAGAATTGAGGGAAGTATTCAAGGAGCAAAATACTGACGGTTTCTAGAAAAAAAAAATGATCCAGAGCGCACAGGACCTCAGACTGGGGCAAAGATTGATGTTTCAGCATGACAACGCTGGAGTGGCTTCATGACAAGTCTGTGAATTTTCTTGAGTGGCCCAGCCAAAGCCTGGACTTGGACCCTATAGAACATCTGTGGGGAGACCTGTAGATTGCAGTTCACAGACACTCCCCATCCAATCTGCCCAAATCCATGTGTGCAAAGCTGGTATAGGCATTCCCAAGTATTCTTAAATCTGTGATCGCTGCCAAAGGCTTTTCCACAGGTTACTGAATAAAGGGTCTGAATACTAATGTACATGAGATATTTAAAAATATATATATTTTCGGAAAATTGGCACGAACGACTGAGGTTGTGTTTTCGCTTTGTCATTATTGGGGTACTGGGTGCAGATTTATGTTTTGTTAGCCATTGCAAATTGTGTATAAAGGATATTTTTACTATAAAAATGTTGGTAAATGTTTCAAACGTTGTGAGTCTCGCTATATACCCGCATAATATCTCAGACACCGCTGGCCTAATTTTGATTACATACTAAGTTTGTTTCCTTTCCACCTTACTATGCGCACCCGAAGTTGTCGGAAAGTAAATATCTGATCACAAATAAGGAGACAATTCTTTATTTGTGAACAAAGCTACAATTGACTCAAAGGGTTGGTGCATCTGTGGGGGACAGCATGTTTACTTTTGCCTTATTTTCTCATTTTCTGGCATACAGCTATATTTATGACTTTAATAAAGGAGTATCATTGGTTATTAAACGTTTTCACAAACAAAAGCAAACTGAACGAGACGGGAGGGACATAGACCTACAAGAATTTGTCAAATACAAGATGTTTGATAAACGTTTTACAAATTAAAAGTTTTGTTAAGCAATACGAATATACCCCTGGTAATATCCGTCTCCCATTAATGCATCAGGATTGACAGGAGTGGAAATCAAGCGATCATATCCATTGAGGACACTAGGCACACAAAACAAGACATGTTAAAACAGTAACTGATCTTCAATCTCCATACTGTCACTTTACACATTGTTGCTAACAAGTCGCGAGCTCCTCAACTCACCGTATCTCGTCCATGTTGAGGTTAAAAACATCTGCTTGATAATCTTGCTCCTGATGTTGCAGCAAGCATGCTCACATTTGTTTCTAATTGAAATTGCATTAACATAACCACATCAGTTTAACACAGACTTTACACCTCACGCCACAGTTCCGCTTACAAGTATATAGGTCTGACGTCATTTTGGTGTGCATTCAGCGTGGGTTACCTGTCCATCTATGTTACAAAACAAGGGTCCATTCAATGTAATAATAGTCAAACGTAATTGTTTTGAGCTGATTGGTCGCCAGTCCCTTTCTTGTGGCTGGTCTTCAGTGTTTACTTCTAGAGAAATGGCGGTATGGGGTTTCGTTTGGGATTCAGTAGCAAGCTAACATTTTGACATTCACTCCGTCTTTGGTTAAGTTGTTATCTACATTATTAAAGTTTATTTTTTAGTTTATTTCTATGTAACCTTAACGTCTCTAATTAAAGTTAGGCCTACTGTTGGCTCTGAGCGTAGAAGTTAGTTAACTCACTTAAAAAAACACAGCTAACTGTACCTTTGTTAGTCATTTTTATACTAAACAAAGTCAGCTATTCTGTCAAAATAGCTAGCTAATTTACCTAGCGATTTGTCAGTAATATTTTTGTTTGACAGAATGTCACCAAACGAAAAGCCAAAGACCCTGCCAGAAACGTGCACGTGGTTTGCCCCTTCTCACGAGGAGGGTATATGTGCAGACCGCAAGTCGGGGGCACAACTTAATATGGGGGATCCATAATATTAAGTTACGCCCATTGACGGTTTCCATTGGTGTGGTGTTTTTGATTTAGTGCATGCGTTTATGAAGGAAGAATTACAGGGTCAATGACGAAGATTTGGGTAAGTGCTTCCATATGACAAACTCTAGCTATGTACAGTGGCGTCGTTAGGCCTGGGCGTCCGGGGCTATAGCCCCAGATCTCAAATGGACCAAAAAAAACTTTTTTTTAAATTGCCCTTGATCTATTCATCTATAATTCCGATTGCGCAGTATGACAATGTAGACGTGGAGGCCGCTAGCGTGTACATCGAAATTTTCCGCATGTACATTCAAAACCCTGTACTTTCTGTCTCGGGCGGGGCAGGACGGTGGGCTAAGCCCCGAATGTATTGTGGTCCTAGCGACGCCTCTGGCTATATATTTAGGGATAGTTAACGTGTTCACTAAGATCGCTTATCTACTAAATTCTTTGAATCTGAGATTCGAATAACTTGAAAACAAAACACGACAACCCTTATAGCTACGTTTAAAGATAGCTAACTACGCGACGAGATAGGCTACTTGTTGGTATGTGTCATTACCTAAATAATGACACATATACACTATGTTGTCATTATCACAACAATCACATAGAAGGAGAGGTGTAGGAAAGAAACTACAGTTTAACTATGGCAAAAATATGTAACCTATTTGAATGTGAATTTCATGCTTTAACATAATTCTAAACTACTTATTTGCATTTGCATTGGAGATTTGAACTATTTTCATTGTTTTGGGGTTAATTTAAGCATTTTAAACCAAGACTTTCCAGAGCCAAATGAGCCTGGTATTTCAGGTGAATGAAAGATTGCATATCCGTACTGCAGACACAAGAAATAAGTGGGAAAGTGTATTGTGTTTTCCAGTAGGGAAAATAATTGCAGGCGATCTTATAATTGCAGGAGATTGCAATCTGTTGTGTGTTTGTAGAGACCTGGTTGGATCCTACAGTGCCTGACTCATCACCCCTGCTGATTTTCCGATCTACTGGCAGGACAGAACTTCGAAGTCAGGTAAACGTAAGGGCAGAGGGATCTGCATAATGGTTAACTCTCGCTGGGGCACGGATGTTGCAGTACTTTCAACACACTATTCACCGGACCTAGAGCTACTAGCTGTAAAGGTACGGCCCTTCTACCTTCCGCGGGAATTCAGCTCTGCTATAATCACAGCGGTCTACATACCCCCGCAGGTGGATAAAATGCGTGCACTGGAGGACCTTTACGGAGTAATAAATGGACTAGAGAACATTCACCCTGAAGCAGCTGTTTTTGTTCTTGGTGACTTCAATAGGGCAAATATGAGGAAAGTCTTGCCGAAATACCACCAGCACATTAACTTTCCTACCCTTGGGGATTAGACTTTTGACCATTGTTATTCACAAATATGAAATTGTTACAAACCCCTCCTCTGCCCAGCTTTTGGTAAGGTGGATCATACATAGATTCTGCTCCTCCCATTCTATGGACAACGGTCTGAAACAGGATAAACTGGTTTTTCGGGCAGTTCATTGCTGGAATGAGGGATCCATTACAGCTCAACAGGACTGCTTTGAAACAACAGACTGGCAGATGTTCTATGATGCAGCCGATGGGGACATTGATGAATACATGGACTCTGTCTCAGCATCTCTCCAAGTGCATTGATGATGTCGTACCAAGGGTATATTCTCAGACTTTCCCCAACCAAAAGCCCTGGGTTAATGGTAATTTCCGTGCTATGCTCAGAGCACGGTCCTCTGCCTATAGTTCTGGGGACATGGAGGCTCTGAGGAGGTCCAGATATGACATATGGAAGGCCATCAGAGATGTCAAAAGAGACTACATGGATAAGTTGGAGTCTAACTACCACAGCTCTGACCCAAGACTAATGTGATGTGGACTGCGACACATCACAGACTATAAAGGGAGAAACAGCAATGATGCTCTGCCTGTTGTCGCTCTCCCCGACAAGCTCAACTCCTTCTATGCACGGTTTGAGGTGACCAACACTATTTCGTCTGGAAGGCTTGCTGAAGACCAGGGCGACCACACTCTGTCCCTGACCATGGCTGACGTGAGGACAGTTTTTAAAAAAGTGAACCCTTGGAAGTCACCAGGGCCAGGTGGCATTCCAGGCTGTCTGGCTCCACCCTTCCTGACACCTTGGACCCCTTTACAATTTGCATACAGCCCAAATAGATCTATGGATGATGCCATAGCCCTGTCGACACACACCGCCCTCTCACACCTGGAAAAAGGCAACACATACGTGAGGATGCTGTTCATGGACTACAGCTCAGCATTCAACACTATTGTGCCTGCTAAGCTTGTTCCTAAGCTCAGGATCCTGGGAATTAACACCTCCCTTTGCAATTGGATCCTGGACTTCATTACGGGCTGACCCCAGGTGGTGAGAATGGGCAACCTCACCCCCTCTCCATTGACCCTGAGCACCGGAGCCCCGAGGGCTGCATACTCAGTCCACTCCTGTACTCCCTGTTCACACATGACTGCGTGGCCACACACAGATACAACACCATCCTTAAATTCACGGATGACACAATCCTGGGTCTCATCTCCAACAATGATGAGAACATTTTCTGAGAAGAGGTAAAGAACCTGGCTACATGGTGCCAGGACAACAAACTCTCTCTCAATGTCTGCAAGACAAGGAGATGATCATTGACTTCAGGAAGCGGCGGGTGGGGGGTGGGGGGCTGTCATGTCCCCATACACATCGATGGAGCCTAAGTAGAGAGAGTCTCCGACTTCAAGTTTCTCAGTGTGTTCATCAAAAATGACCTCACTTGGTCCAGGCAAGCACACTGAGCAGTGAAAACTGCACAAAGACTCAAGAAGTTTGGCATGTCTGTAAAAACTCACCAGTGAGAGCATGTTAGTTATCTATAATATTTAATACATCTAACTATATTGTTCATTTTACCCATCCTACTCTTTTTTTAAATTTCTGCTAGTTTACATTGTTATGTATAATATTGCTATATTTTTGCTTTATATATTTCTTAATTACTACGTAGTGCCACATCACAAGAATTTCATTGTGCAGGATGACGTTGTGTTATTCGGTGCATTTGATAAATAAACTTTGAACATGAACATTTATAATTGGGCAGGTAAGATGTATTTGAATATGCATTTCGTGGTATAGCGTAACTGTATTGTTCAGTTTTACGCTGGTGATTTGATCTTTTTGTTGTTCTGGGTTTGCTTTCAACACATGAAATGAGGAGCTGTTTGGGAGCCAAATGTGCCAGCTCTTTCAGGTAAATGGAGCTACAGGAGTTGGTTCAATGGAAATCTCGAAATGCCTAACAAGATCAGTCAGTCATAATCTACCCATGATTCATTGCGATTTTGATTGTTTTCACGTGGCCAAGATTCGCAGGCGTTCGCAGGATTGTTGAAACCAATTTGCGTTATCAAACTCCGTGAGACTAGTTGAAAGTCCAACGAGAGTGGCTGACGTCAGTGACGACATGCTAGCGATTGTTTTGAACTCGGATACTCGGAGACTGGAAGTTGATGTTGCATAGGTGCACCACTTGGTAAAATGATTCCCATATTTACCGTATATATGAGCTGATATCCCTTTTGACTAATAATTATTTGACCAATGTAAATTACAACAGCTGGCTATTTTGACGGACACATGCGCATTCTTATTGATCCAGTGTTAGCTAGCGTTAGCTGTGGCTAGCGTTAGCATTGGTCAGTTGGAGAATTATTCTTGTTCAGCGAATGTTGTGTTTTCAGTCGTTTTTAACATCTGCTAACAATGTAAACCAACTCTGGTAACAACAAATACAATCAATCAAGTACAAGGTGAGCGCGAAAACCTGCAGACACTCGGCCCTCCATGGAACCAGTTCGACACCTCTGATGTAGAATGTTAGTGTCGGACTTTTTCCGAACGTTTTTTGTTTGGCTGTACGAACGTTCCCTGAACACTGCAACCATTTTCTTAAAATGTTCCCATTAGTTTTTGGGGTATTTTTGGGAGGGGGGATGTATAAACGTTCCGGAAATGTTCTGTAGATGTTAACCTGTTAAAGTTCTGGGATTGTTTTCTGAAGGTTCCAACATTGTGAACGCTTTGGTAACATCCTGAATGTTTTCTAAATTTTCTCTGAATATTTCTAAAAGGTTCATTCTGATGGTTTTCTTTACTTTCTTAAGTTACATGAGGATGTGTGGATAAGAAAATGGGCTCATAAGGTGTAGTCAGGTATTTTTAATTCTGCATATAAACATCAGTTGTACTTAGAGTAATTAGGTGGGTGAGTTCAAAGTTCTTGGTGGCTCTGCCACTCCTTTTCTAGTTGGGTAATTGATGATTATACTATGGATTTGTAGCTGCAAGGTTATTTTATCCTAGGCCATAATATGGCTAAAGAAATATCAACTAGAAGGCAACCATATTAAAATGACTATCCTACAGTAAACCTGCTTGTGTTTAAAGGGATAGTTTGACCTAAAATCATATTTATGTGGAATTTCCCTTAGCTGATATTGTTTGATGGCCCATGGTGTCATATTTCATGATAAATCATTCCTTAATTTTCACCCAGGCGGGAGCACTTTTATCAAAACAATGTGGTTCTACCTCACTAAAATAGCAATGTTCCCTAAAGGTTCTTTTGATTAATCAAATAAAAAACTTTCCCTTAACGTTCTCTGAGAACTGTAAACTCTTCTCAGAATGATCTGTGACCACTGGCCATAAAGCATTGTCACAAGGTACAATTTCTTATAAATCGCCATTAGTTCTCATCTGTCTGCAAATAAGTGCAGTTTATGAAGTTTGTTGTCTTTTAGAAATCAAAAATTGCACATATATCAGCCCGCTGGATGTCACCGTGCTGTTGCTTTCCAAACAATATTGATGTTAGTTATTCATCTCTGCTGGATATTGATTGCAGACCAATTTGTTTTTGGTTACTTTACATCTACTGAATCTTTCCCTACCTGTAGTACCTCTGAAAGTACCCCCTTGTGGGTTTTACCAGTAACCCAGTGCCCCATGAGAAGGGGTACAACAGTACGCTAACCCATGGTATGGATTATTTTGCGGTATAAGGGTCATGGTTCAGTACGTTTTCTATACAGCGCAAAAATTGATTGTTAACAGTTACTTAAGAATTTTGTATTTAACTTGGCAAAAGATGCAACAGTAATCCTGAAAAAATATATAATGCCTGATGAGAGCACAATTTAAAATGAAATCCAATATGTAGCCTAAACATGACACAAACATTGTTTTACAATCTTATAGTGTGGTACTACTTGTTTGTAGAAATAGGTAGAAGAGGGACATTCATAACGTGGCTTGAGCACGCTAGGTGCTGAAACCATTTATTCTCATCAACAAAGTTCGGGCCCATATCTGCGACTATACACACGTACCCATTGCTCTTGTTAAATCCTTAACCTGATTAGACTGATGCTGAGGGCTGCTTGAATGCATTGGAGAGACAGTTGTTTCTTTGTTTCATGTTGCTCTGGGGATATTGGTATTGGAGTGATTTTGGCGTATATGTGTCAACATGTTTGAGTTGTTAGCTACTTTCATCAAGCAGTGGCATGTTTTTGTTTTATCAGTAACTCTCTGTCATCACCATTGCAGTTTACTGGAAAACCTAAATACTGACCTACCTAGCGATTTAAACAAAGCTGGAGGATTCTACTGTGTTGGTTTATCAATAGCTACTACCATTTGCCCCTGCACCGTATGGTACGGTTCCGAATACATGTACAGTTACAGACCTAATGTGTTCCCGTTGGGACATAAAGATTCTGATTGAGACTTCCTGGTTGAGCAAGCAATGTCACAAGAACCATAAAGGCAACGGATGTTCTTCGGAGGACACATCTTGACATTGACCCTTCCCTGTTTTCTTAATCAGGGATTGGATATCATGAGATTGGGGTTAAAAAGTAAAATAAACATAGTTGAAATGGCCTCACTCAGTGGTTAAAGAATTTGTGACGATACCTTCATGCCTAAAATAGTCTATTTCAGCTCATCCTAAAAATGCTTTACGTTGATGTCTAGGGATTACACAGGCCATTTGTCTCTTGAAACATTCCTAAACTACACACGGTTTGTGACAATATTATCGTGCTGGAAGTATACATGTGACAGAGTAAAGAGTAGCCATCAACTGGGGCACTTTTTTGACAAGTTTAGATGGGCTATGGTGTTGCTCAGTTTGTATGTGTGTCAGGAAAACATTCTTCAAACCATAAATTCAACCAGCCTGTATTCCCATGCTGCTCAGGCCAAGTCCTGATATGAACTGAATACATGATAAACTAGATGATGCACTGAGGACATAGATTAAGTAGAAGCTAATATTTATTTTGTCCAAATTGTATGTTTTGTTAGAGGTTTTTATCAAAATGGAGATCAAGCCTACTAAAGTTTAAATACTCCTGACTTTGCATTGTGTGTAACAATGATACCGTTCCCAGGCCCACTTAATAAGAAAAGTGACAAATTGCGTTAACAACCAGCTTTACAAATAAAAAAGACGACATTGACATTATTACGATCTGTGGGCCCTCCCAAGCCATGGTTGCTGTGAATCATACCCACCTTTCCCCCGCAACAGCTATGGCCCTGGCGAGTGGTAGCGAGAAAAGCAGACGGTTTCTTTAGTTACGGATTGATTGAACTGGCCGTAACATTTTTGCCTGGCACACTATGGGTCACCCTAAAAATCATTTCATCCATACGTTGCACTGAGACCAGTGTGCATGATCCATGTCCCATTTGTGTTCTCAGCAGCAGCACCAATGTTTTTATAGCTTGAAATGGTAAGGTGTTACATTTGTCTTAGGAAACAACATTGCAACTGTTTGTCACATAAGGAGGGATAGTCTTCATCTGTGTTTCACCACCTTGCTTTCGCTCATACTCAACACGGTGTGATATGCAGCCTGCATCGACAACACAGTGTGATATATGCTTTAACAGCCTGCCTCAACAACACGGTGCGATATGCAGCCTGCATCGACAACACAGTGTGGTATATGCTTTAACAGCCTGCATCGACAACACAGTGTGATATATGCTTTAACAGCCTGCCTGGACATTGGCGTATGGAAGTGTGCAACTATAGCACTTAAGTTCCACCTTACGACACAGCTTTAGCAACTCTAAGGAGTGTGTTTCAAGGAAACTGGAAACTATTGAGAAATAAGGGTTTTCAGTTTACAAAAATGATGACCATCCCTATAGGGTTCACATACTTTCAAGCAGCACTGCATATGACTGCACTTTAATTTTATATAGATTTACATTAAAAAGTATCTTTGTGTTCCCCCCCCCCCAAAAGAAAAGTATGGTGTTGTAGGCGTCGGTCCAGTTTGTGCTTTGGCCACAAGTGAAACTCAACAACATTATGGTATCTGTTAACAGGATATTTTATCTGGAGAGTTACTACTTAGTTGGTTTTAGAAAAACAATTACATCTCTCTTTTGCCAAGGGTGTAAATAACTTTCATGCTTCATGATGAGCTAAAAGACTGCCACCTACATTCATTCCTTCTGTTTCAGCTCTGCAGAGAGCATGCTGAATACGCCATTGGCCTGACACACAGACTGACCATGGATTGACTGGACATCTCCACCAGCCCTCTTTCTCTGTCTTTGCTCCTGCTGGATCCCGGTCGCTGGATCCTTGGGCATCTTGTGTCATGGCGTCCAACGGTCGGGCTGGAAGACATTCCTTATGGCGGTTCTTCTCGCCCTTCCGGAGCAGGCAGGAGCGTGTGGTGCTGGCGCGCAGCGAGAGCATGCCAGGGGAACAAGTGCTGAAGATCACTATCACAGAGACCACTATAATCGAGGCAGACTCGGGGGTGTGGAACTCGAAGTCACTGGTCTACCTGGTCCTGTGGTACTTCTTCAGCTTCTGCACACTGTTCCTCAACAAGTACATCCTATCCCTATTGGAGGGAGAGCCCAGCATGCTGGGTAAAAACATGTGCCACACCCATACATAGATTGGCTTATCGATTGATTGATTCTATCGAGGGTACTAAAAGGGCTCAAGTTCTTCATGTTTGTGTCCTATTTTTTTTTTGCATTTATTTTTTGTAGGTGCTGTTCAAATGGTCTCCACCACCATCATAGGCTTTCTGAAGATGTATGTGCCTTGCTGCTTGTACCAGCACAAGCCCAGGACTGAGTACCCGTCAAACTTCTTCATGATCATGCTGTTTGTGGGGCTCATGCGGTGGGTCTGCACTTTTATGACTCATCATTTCACATCTTTATTTTATTTTTTTTACATTTATGATTAGCATTCCTGCTATATTTCATTTATATTTAAGTAATTGCACCTTAATTGACCATTTTAATGTTTAAGATTCAGATAATATTCAATTAAATAACTACCAACAGTTTGAAATTTTAAAATAAAATTGTCCTAAAATGAAGTAAGCCAAGAGAAATCCTGTAATTGGTCAAAAGCCACCCCGACAATTTTTTTTTCAGTCATCAGCATTGCTGTGCAAACTGGCATGCCAATTTCCATATTATTTAGATTGTTTGGCCTGAAGAAGAAAAAGATTTGACCTGTATTTACATTATATTTACTTATAAAATACAGTTTAGCAACAGCATTACAATTTAAGTATGGTTGCATTGTCTTGTAGCGGCTTGGACACTTTTGGCCTTAATCTACGTGGATGACTGGAGAATGCATACCCTCTCGCACAAAAGTTTCAATGGACACATCAATACCAACTGTCCTGATTCCGCTGGGAGTGACTGTAATGAAGCCAGGCCTTAATCACGAATTGTATGTGATGTAATCAGGATAAAAACTGTATTACAGTTTAAAAAAAAAATTGAAAATGCTATTCCTTGTCTGTTTGATGGGTGCTGCAATATGTGCCACACATCAACCAAAAATGTCTTGCTTGTATGATGTATTTCAATCTGTCAATTTAAAGGAGCCATATGTAAGATTTTTACACTACTGGCATAAATACAAGCATGAATGACCAGAATACATCTGAAGTTAATGTTACACATACTTTGTTCTACAAAATTGTTCCCGACTGAGATATTCCCCATTTTAACTTTCTTGCTGGTCCATCGATTAGTTTCTATTGACATGCAGATGTAGTCTACTCATATTTGCTATTGACGCTCAGAGGACTACCCTCCCACTGTAAATCACCCTGGACCAGCTGATGCTGTTCCAGTCTCGTTTGGTAAGGGAAGAGGCAGAGGAGACAAATCGTGTAATTCTTTAAATTCAGTTTTGCAAACTTTAAAGGCAGGATTCTACTCAGTGTATCTTTCTTTTTTTTCCTCATTGTTTTTTTGTGTTTTGTTTCTTTCAGTCTCATTCTGGTGTTCGGCGTGCATGAGTGGCTGTTTACCATTTATTTTGAATTCTCACTTAATAATTATTGTACCTTTTGGTACAGGAATCGTGTTACTACAGAACTGGTTTCATAAATTTAGGGTTTAGGTATCGTATTCCTTGTACATTCCTTGTAAAATTCCTTGTTAAGTTCAAATGATGCTTCAGTTGCTTTTTGGTTGGGTTGTTTCCTTTTAAGTTTTGATGACAAATTCAAATACTAGTACTTAACTAGCCTTTATTTCCCTCATGGCTAACGTTAATTAATCAATGTTCTCAATCAATGAAATGTATTTTATAAAATACTTTTTACATCTGCAGTTATCACAAAGTTTTATACAGGTTACCAGCCTGAAACCCAAAGGTGCAAGTGGTTAAGAAAAACTCTAATAACACAAAACATAAAACGCAGCATGGAGGTGCCAGTCTCAAAGGGTTGACAAGCTTCTTCTGGCTGTGCCGCGTGGAGATTATAGTGTAAATGGCAGGATTTGTTTTTGCTTTCATGGGAGAAATAGACTTACCAGTGCTGCTAAAATGGCTGTAGGACTTGAATTGCTGCGGTACTTTACATGTACTATACTTGGGGAAATGAGATGCGAATTAACCACAGTTCAAATGTCAATACAGAGACGTTTGACAATCAGTAAGGGATATACCCTGTCTGTGTAGCAGAGGGTGGGATTTGGGGATCTCTACTGGCTTAAGTAGATATTAAGGTGCTGATCCATCCTGTTTTGCAGGTTTGCCAGTGTGGTGCTGGGGCTAGTGAGTCTGAAGAATGTGGCCGTCTCATTTGCCGAGACGGTGAAGAGCTCCGCGCCCATCTTCACTGTAATCATGTCGAGGCTGATCCTAGGGGAATACACAGGTACAGCACATACAGTTAAGGTTAACTGTATACACAGTTAAGGTTATGGCTGAGTACTGAAAGCCCTTCACAATGTTTTTACATAGCCTTTATTGTATTATAGATTTTTTTGGAGTGTTGTCTGTTACTAACAAAAGTGTATTACTATGGCCCCCTACCACCAGGCATCCCATTGTTCCTGATTATGGCGAAGGAAGTAGCTAGCTAGCTCCAACAAATTCGGTGGCGGTATTCACATTAAAATATTTGTTTGCAGACCGTCATAATGCCAAAGAGAATATATTCGCTAGTTTGCTAGGACGCTGGTCATGAATTCCAATTCACCAAATTAAAGTCCTGATCACTCACTTAGTTGATGTACAAACAATATTTGACATTATTCAAGTGAACAGTTAGTGCATTTTACTTTGTGTTTTTTGTGTCAAAGTGTTATTGGCCTGCTACTGTTCGGATAACTACTTCTGTTGCCTTAAGGTTTATCTATTTAGCCAGCAGCATGTTAACAAGTTAGGTATGTAGCCCGCAGCAGTCAACTTATTTTGTTCGCCCCCTCCCCCCAAAAATTGTGCATATCTGTCATTGAGGCTGTGGTCTTTTGTTAATTATGTGATAACTACTGCAAGTTAGCTAAATTAAAATGTGACCAAAACCACTTGTGAAGCATTCTGTTCACATGTTATCAGTCATCCGCTTAAATATATCCAGTAACGGTTATAATATACCAATGTTTTCATTATGAAAAACTTTGTACTGAACACTTAATATTGAACACCTAATCATAATAATAATAATGCCCCATTATTCACTGCTAAACCAATTCAAGAGTGGTTTATGAACACCAAGATTATGTTAATCACCTTCCCCAGACCCCAAAATCTTTTGCAAGAGTGTTTAATGTGTGTGTGCCTTACTATAGGACTATGGGTAAACCTGTCCCTGTTTCCTGTCATGGCTGGCCTTGCTCTCTGCACTGCAACAGAGATCAGTTTCAACACGCTGGGCTTCTCTGCAGCCCTTTCCACTAACATCATGGACTGGTACACACAGACGCACACACACGCAGTAGTACCTGCATTCATGACTTGCCATATTTCATGAATTGCTCTTTTAATTACAATGTGACTCCACTCATTGTCAGTGTTCTCTTCATTTTTTCTCTATCAGTTTACAGAATGTTTTTTCAAAGAAACTATTAAGTGGTGACACCTACAAATTCAGGTATGTTGTTTTTTTTATAATATACGGTAAATTTATTATGCCCAGTTTTAAATCTTGTGTTTTACATCATTATAATTATTGTTAAAGACACTTCCACCATTATGGACATATTATTTGTGTCCTTAATCACAACTTTGTCTTGCAGAATAAACCATAAAACACCATAAGGATGAATAAACGTATCAACAATTGTGCTCTGGATAAGAGCATTTACTCAGTTACTAAAATTTTAAATGTTTCACTTTTAAGTAGTAAATAACCTTGCTATTTATAAAAAAAATTGTGGTACTACTTGAAATTAAAATGAATTTAATTAGGTGTTTTTTCAATGGACAACATAAAAGTCCATAATGCCAAAGTCAAAAATAAAATATGCTATATGTTCAAAATTAATTACAAATATGAAACCGCTTATAATAATGTATTGCGTAGGTATTCAACACCTTTGCTTTGACACACATGAATGAGCTCCGGTGCACTGATTGTTATTAGAAGTCACAAATAGTTAAATGGAGTCCACCTGTATTAAACTAAGGTATTTCACATGATTTCAGGTTAAATACAGTTGGTTAGTTCAATTCATAACAAATATTACGTCATGGAGACGAAGGAACATTCAAGGCACAACCGGAATAAGGTTCTTGAAAAACACCAATAAGGGGTAGGACATTTCTAAGGCATTGAAAATCCCCAGGAGCACAGAAAATCTGTTATTAAGAAATGTAGAGAATGTGGCACTGGCAACTGTGAAACGGTCTATAGTAGACTGTTCTCAGTGACATAGTCTCCAGAAAAGTAGGGAACTAGTCAGGGAGGCCACCAAGAGGCCTATGGTGGCACTTCCATGGCTGAGCTGGGAGACGCTGCATACTGCAACAGTACTACTGCCTGGGTGCTTCACAAAGGTGGCCTTTATGGGAGAGTGGCAAAAAGAAAACAACTCAGGTCATATCTCGGTTAGAGTTTGCCAGAAGGCACATGGAATCTGAGACCAAGTGGAAGAAGATTCAATTAGTTAAGAAGATTCAATCTTCCTAAGAACATCGTTATCTTGCATGGGGGTGGCAGCATCATCCCATGTTAATGACCTGGGACCTGGAAAAAGATTTGTCTTGGAGGTTCAACCAGTCAGCCTGGACCTCAATCCAATTAAAAATATGTAAAAAGATTTTAAAATTGCTGTTCACCAAATATTGTCATCCTGCTTGACTGGAGCTTGATCAATTTTGACTAAAAGAATTAGCAAAAATTTGCATTGTCCAGGTGTGTAAAACTGTTAGAGACTTAACCTGATAGAATCATGGCTGTAATTGTTGCCAAACGTGCCTCTACCCAATACTGATAAAGGGTGTGAACTTGAGAAATCCTTATTTTCTGTTTTATATTTGTAAATAATTTAGAACAATTTGTAGATTTCTTTTCACTTGTGTTCAGTTGTTTTTTGTGATCAGTGGCAAACTCATAATTAAAACCATTTTGATTTTTTTTGTTACACAATAAAATATGAAAACGTCCTAGAGGGTTAGTACTTTTGAGAGCCGCTGCAGTTCATGGCTTATGTAAGTCAAATCTCAAAATACTTTCAGGCTTATTCATTCATTGTCATGTCAAACAAGAATATTCATATTGAACTAAATAAATCAGAATGGAAAAATACCTATTTGAAATCATTTATGTATTTCCACCATTTTGATTTACATAATATTTACAACTTGTAAAAACAGTTGTCCTTTTACTATTAAAAATGTAAAAAATATGATGACCATATCAACCAGTCCTAACTCATTAACTCATCACTGTTGCTGAAAATCATTGTCACACACTGTAAATCAAAAAGCAGAAATATTCCCTTTGATAAAAAGCAAGAACTGAGGTTTTGGTACTCTCGCCCTGGGACATCACTAGGAACAGAATTTCGGGTCTTAAGCTGCTGGTGCAATGGTGTAAATCAATTCTAATTCCTATATATTGCTTAGTTTATAGAGCATGGTTATGTGTTCTGAGAATAATCAAACTATCATACTTAACAAACGTTTCATTAAGATTGAATGATAATTTCAGCATTGTTTTGATTGAAATACAGTGGGGAGAGTATTTGATACACTGCCGATTTTGCAGGTTTTCCTACTTACAAAGCATGTAATTTTTGTCATAGGTACACTTCAACTGTGAGAGACGGAATCTAAAACAAAAATCCAGAAAATCACATTGTATGATTTTTAAATAATTAATTTGCATTTTATTGCATGACAAGTATTTGATCACCTACCAACCAGTAAGAATTCCGGCTCTCACAGACCTGTTAGTTTTTCTTTAAGCCCTCCTGTTCTCCACTCATTACCTGTATTAACTGCACCTGTTTGAACTCGTTAACTGTATAAAAGACACCTGTCCATACTCAATCAAACAGACTCCAACCTCTCCACAATGGCCAAGACCAGAGAGCTGTGTAAGGACATCAGGGATAAAATTGTAGACCTGCACAAGGCTGGGATGGGCTACAGGACAATAGGCAAGCAGCTTGGTGAGAAGGCAACAACTGTTGGCGCTATTATTAGAAAATGGAAGAAGTTCAAGATGACGGTCAATCTCCCTCGGTCTGGGGCTCCATGCAAGATCTCACCTCGTGGGTATCAATGATCATGAGGAAGGTGAGGGATCAGCCCAGAACTACATGGCAGGACCTGGTCAATGACCTGAAGAGAGCTGGGACCACAGTCTCAAAGAAAACCATTAGTAACACACTACGCCGTCATGGATTAAAATCCTGCAGCGCACGCAAGGTCCCCCTGCTCAAGCCAGCACATGTCCAGGCCTGTCTGATGTTTGCCAATGACCATCTGGATGATCCAGAGGAGGAATGGAAGTAGGTCATGTGGTCTGATGAGACAAAAATAGAGCTTTTTGGTCTAAACTCCACTCGCCGTGTTTGGAGGAAGAAGAAGGATGAGTACAACCCCAAGAACACCATCCCAACCGTGAAGCATGGAGGTGGAAACATCATTCTTTGGGGATGCTTTTCTGCAAAGGGGACAGGACGTATTGAGGGGAGGATGGATGGGGACGTATTGAGGGGAGGATGGATGGGGCCATGTATCGCGAGATCTTGGGCAACAACCTCCTTCCCTCAGTAAGAGCATTGAAGATGGGTCGTGGCTAGGTCTTCCAGCATGACAACGACCCGAAACACACAGCCAGGGCAACTAAGGAGTGGCTCCGTAAGAAGCATCTCAAGGTCCTGGAGTGGCCTAGCCAGTCTCCAGACCTGAACCCAATAGAAAATCTTTGGAGGGAGCTGAAAGTCCGCATTGCCCAGCGACAGCCCCGAAACTTGAGGGATCTGGAGAAGGTCTGTATGGAGGAGTGGGCCAAAATCCCTGCTGCAGTGTGTGCAAACCTGGTCAAGAACTACAGGAAACGTATGATCTCTGTAATTGCAAACAAAGGTTTCTGTATCAAATATTAAGTTCTGCTTTTCTGATGTATCAAATACTTGTCATGCAATAAAATGCAAATTAATTATTTAAAAATCATACAAAGTGATTTTCTGGATTTTTGTTTTAGATTCCGTCTCTCACAGTTGAAGTGTGCCTATGATAAAAATTACAGACCTCTACATGCTTTGTAAGTGGGAAAAGCTGCAAAATCAGCAGTGTATCAAATACTTGTTCTCCCCACTGTAATAGGGCACCATTGAGCTTCTTTGAGACAAATACTTGTTTTTAAAAATCTGTCAGTTCACTAAATCTCCATTAATGTATGCTTATTCTGGGAAAAGTTGAGGTGTTTGGGATCATTAGCTTATGTTATTAGCAGTACAGATTAGAATGTTTTGCTCATACGAATAATATCCTGCTCTACACTTGGTATAGTAGCGTACACTAGACTAAAAGCCTGTCTCACATAATTCATAGGCTAAGTCTTAGTCTTAGTCTAAGTCTTTTGTTTTTACAAAATATCCATCTCTATCGACTGAGAGAATGAGTGATAAACCCCATTAAATCTAACGGCAAAACCTCACAGTCCTTTTTGTTATTACATTCAAATCTTCTATGGTGAAATTTTAGATCATTTTAATATATGGTGTGTGTTTCGTGTGAGCTTTCACCACCTCAGTGTTTTGATAAGTCATTTTGTCCTATAGATAATTACATTTATCTCTTCACCTGTACTTTGCCAATCATTGTTATGTAGAGTGAGTTGATGCAAATACACTGCTCCAAAAAATTAAGGGATCACTGAAATCACAACTTGGGTCTCAATGAACGAAATATATGACAGGTCAAAATCTGTCTGGGCATGCTCCTGATGAGACAGCGGATGGTATCCTGGGGGATCTCCTCCCAGACCTGGATCAGGGCATCAGTGAGCGTAAGGTCTGACGATGGGTCTGAGGATTTCATCCCGGTACCTAACAACAGTCAGGGTTCCGTTGGCTAGCATGTGGAGGTCTGTGCAACCCTCTAAGGATATGCCTCCCCCAGACCATCACTGACCCACCGCCAAACCGGTCATGCTGGATGATGTTGCAGGCAGCGTAACGTTCACCACGGTGTCTACAGACTCTTTTACATCTGTCACGTGCTCAGTGTGGAGACAACAGGGCGCCAATGGCGGACCTGCCAACTCTGGTATTCTCTGGTGAATGCCATTCGAGCTGCACGGTGCTGGGCTGTGAGCACAGGTCCCACTAGAGGATGTCGGGACCTCATGCCACCCTCATGGTGTCTGTTTCTGACCGTTTGGTCAGAAACATGCACACCGGTAGCCTGCAGGAGGTAATTTTGTAGGGCTCTGGCAGTGCTGCTCCTGTTCCTCCTCGTACAAAGGAGCAGATACCGTCCTGCTGCTGGGTTGATACCCTTCTTCGGCCCTGTCCAGCTCTCCTCGGGTAACGGCCCGTCTCCTGGTATCTCCTCCATGCTCTTGAGACTGTACTGGGAGACACAGCAAACCGTCTTTTGATGGTACGTATGGATGTGCAATCTTGAAGGAGCTGGACAATCGGTGCAACCTGAATGGGCTGCAGGTACCGCCTCATGCTACCAGTAGTGACCATGACACTAGCCAAAGTAGAGAAGAATCAGTCAGGTAGGATAAGGAGAGCAATTGTCTGTGGCCACGACCTGCAAGACCATTCCCTTTTTGCGGGGTTGTCTTGCTGTTGCCTCTCCAGTGCACCTGTTGTCACTTTCATTTGCACCAAAACAGGTACACTGCTTCACAATCACTTATGCTTCCTAACTGGACAGAATGATATCCCTGAAATTTAAATGACTTGGTGTGATGATTATACGGTGATGATTGTGTTCCCTTAATTTTTTTGGGCAGTGTGTGTTGACAAACATCACCTTGTCCGGACGAGATTTCCCTTGTCCGTACGAGAAATCCCAAGCAGGGTTAAGCCTAAGCAAAACACAGACCAGAGTTGCAGCAAATCTATAATTCCTTATTGGATAAATGAATGGTAAAATGCAGAAAGAACCAATATCACATTTTGCCTCTAGGTTTATAGGGATTCTGGTGCATTAACCATTTCGGCCAGTACAGTGCCGTCTAGAATTATTGTCATCCTTGTTAAAGATGATCAAAAAAATCAAAAAAAATGTAATAGATGTTCATCAGCTGGATCTTTTAAATGTTTGTTATAAAGGTTGTTATATTCCACCTTCAGTTGAGGTAGAAATGTTGATTGAGAAATATTCTTCTCACGACCATTCATCCATCCACTTTTTTTCTAGATAGCACATCAATTTGAGTGCAGTTGTTGCCATGTTGTTTGCCTACAAATTAAACTTTACTTTTGTTACTCTTGGCTTTGCTAGGTCTGCTACGGAAGTTTGAGAATAAAGCTATTAAAAGCTTTGTAGTCAAACAAAAGCATTGTCCTGTGATGTATAATCCGAGACTTGAAGCAAGATTTAAAACTATAATTTTCTAATGTTCTAGGTGAAAATAATTAAATCAACATCCAATGGCTTTCTTTTGTTGGGCAGTCTTCTCTTGTCATGCCAAGCATTTGTCTCTGTACAAAAAATGTTCATAGCCTTCATGCTCATCCTAAGGGTGCCAATAATTCTAGAGGGCGTTGCATGTGTTTATTGATTCCTGAGTTGTGGTGCAGCTTTTTACATTAAATGATTGAAATTAGAGTACTATTCAGCTGCAAAGGCTACATGCTCATTGTTTTGTTGGGGCTGACAATGTGACTGTCAAATGAAAATGTACGAAGTATATTGAAAGCAGGTGTTTTGTTCCACCATCAACAAAACGCCAAGTGATGGAATTTCTTGTGGAAGAACAATGTCACATCCTTCCTGTAGCTCCATACACTTGTGGAATATATGCGAAGGTGGATTGAAACTGTTCTGACTCCTGCTGACAAAGTTAAGGAACTTTGGCGTTTCCTTGATTTTGATTGGTACCATTACATGAATTCATAGTCTGTACTGACTAAAATGTCTTCCCTTGTCCTGTTTAGCCCTCCTGAACTACAGTTCTACACCAGTGCTGCAGCTGTCATTATGCTTGTACCCGCCTGGGTCTTCCTCATGGTCAGTCAATTACTATTGAATATATTACATGTTGGTACTACACATTTGACTGAAAGGTTCTTTAAACTTTGTTTAGTAACTAATTTGTTACCGTAACTAAAAATGTATGTGTATTTTTTCTTAGGAATTCTAAAATATTGTTCTGTAGGAGTTGAAAATAGAAATGTAGTTAGGCTAAAATATCGGTTATTACAACATGTAAATAAACTACCTCAAATTAATATTAATGCAGCTGGGTTAATGTCTACTCCTTCAGGCACCATAAAAGGCATGTACTTTTTTTGTCCAGTGTGTTTTAAAGACTGATTGTTTAACGCGCTTTTCCCCCCCTCTATATAGTTGATATTCAAAGTCTACACACTCTTGCTGAAAATACATCTTATGTTAATGTAAAGGCTGAAGTCTAGAGAAATCATGTCAGACCTTTTTTCTTCTATCAAAATCTTATAACCAACTATATTTAAGTGAAAACAAATGTTATTATCTCTGAAAAATAATCAAAAAAACAATTATTTTCATAAGTGTTTCATGAATGTGCATACCACTGAACTAATACTTAATAAAAGCACCTTTTGCTTGAATTGTTGTTGTAGGTATGTGTGGATAGGTCTCTAAACCTAGCACACCTGGATTTTGCTATTTTATCCCATTTGTCTTTGTAGAACAGTTCAAGCTCAGGGAAATTGCGATGGTGTCTGTGCTCAGCCAATTGTTCTTCATTTTTTGCAAGTTATTTTTTGGTTGGTTTGGATGTGTGCTTTGCATCGTTGTCCTGTTGAAATTATTCTTTGACTTTCATGCAGTGGTTAGCACGGTTTGTGCCAAAAATGATTGACGTTTGGAGCTAGTCATTGTCCATGTTATTGTACCCAAAAGAGAAGCAGGATGCTGCTGCCACCATGCTTTACAGTTGGTACTTGTACTTCATCTGATGAGATATTTTGTGTTTACGCCAAACATAACTTTTTGGCCTTAATTCCAAAATGTATCATAATACTAGAAACAAGAAACCAGGCAAGCCTAGTTCAGCCGGGCCGCAATAGAAAGTGCTACCCTCTAGAGATTCGAACCCGGGTCGCCCACGTGAAAGGCTGTGTCGTTAACCACTACACCACAAAGCTGTATTTGGCCGTTTTAACAGTTAATTGGCCGTTCGTGAAGGACATCGATACAGTTAAACTGACTAACATTTCTTACTAAGTTTACCTCCACCACAAATAGCATCTATGTATGGCGTTTGCCACTGGCCGTTTTAAAAGCGTGTTAGCCAGTAATAAGCTTTACCGGTATCTACTAACTTACTGGAATAGTTATAAGAATTGAGCAATTGCTAGCGAGTCTGCCAAAGCTGTTTCATTTCATGGCATAAGAACGTATTTTTTTTCTTTCATGGCAAAACAACATACTTTTTTCTTTTATTCGTGAATGACATTTACACAATAACTATCAATAAAGGCGACGATAACTAACTTTTTCATCAAGTGAAAACACGAGAGAATCGTGGAATCCACCAGAAATAATTAATAAATGTTGTTGCTCTCAATGGATTCGAACTTACGACTTCCACATGATAGGCACTGTCTTTAACCACTACGCCACGGCATTACACATTTCAGCAGTCGCTAGACTCCATTGAGGATTGTGTTAAACTGACTAACATTTATTAAGTTTACCTCCACCATAGCGTTGATGAACTGTATTGCTTTTGCCACTGGCTGTTTTAACAGCTTATTAGCCAGTGATAGGCTTACTAGTATCTACTAACTTCCTAGGAACAATCATAAGAATTGAGCAATTGCTAGCGAGACTGAAGATGAACTTTTCCATGCCAGAAACAGTCGCAATATAACCGTATACAGTTTCAGTTAAGGCTTACTATAACGTAACTACTGTATGTTGTAGCCAGCAAATGTGTTTGTCTATCCTGACCCAAAACGCATGCACGGATGCGTACTTCGAAAATCTACCAGAAACAGTCGCAATATAACTATAAACTGTTTTATTTCAGGCTTAATATAATGCAGATACTGACAGTTTTAGCCAGCAAAGTTTTCGTCTATATGGAATAATTCATAACGCGTACTTCGCTTCACCTGCGAGGAGATACGAACTAGGGACCTATAGTTCACAAATCTGCTTCTCTAACCACTACGCTATTTAACAAGAGTCGATCGGTAGTTCGCTCGCTTGCTCGGCCGGCCGGCCGGCTACGCTTACGCCGTCCAGCAAAAACATTTACAGTAAATGTGGGGGGCTTGACAGCTTGTTTATATTAAAAAATGTAAGACTTTGTAGTTGGGATAGCCATAACATGAGAACAATATTGGTTTAGTCCATCTAACTTGATTTGTTCAAAATATATTGTATTTGGTTTAATGAATGGTAAGTATGCATATTATGTAATTTGTATAATCATAGTTGATTAACATTTTATCTTTAGTTGGGAAAGCCCCAATATGTGAAACAAAGGTGGTTCAGACTCTAGCTTGAACAGTTCAAGAGACAGTGTTTTAGGGTTAATTCCATGATACTGAATGTAATGCCTTCGAAATGATTTTATACCCCCCCTGATCGGTACCTCTAATCTTTATCTCTTTGTGGACTATGGCAGTCTCATGGCAGTCTGTAATATGTAACCAAGAAACCTTTAGAGAAATCATACAGGAACAGCTGATTTTATTTAGTGCTAAACATAATTGCTTTTATTTCAAGTTATTACAACTTAGCTTGGTACATGATTTTTGAGTGTGTGATTTTTTTTCTCTCAACTCAGTTACACTAATTATATAGTGTTTGCACTTTTGCAACCACAGCATTGACAGTTTATTTTTCAGAGAATTTATCTATGTTTTTCAATTAAATATTGTTAGTTACATGATCTTATTAAAGGAGAAATAAAGGTCATGACATGATTTGCCATATCCGCTTTTGCATAAACTGTAAAGATGGCTGAGTTGGATCTGTGCTTGGAATGAAGATGTTCTACCATTCCTTTGTACCAACAGGACATTCCTGTTGTTGGTAAGAGTGGGCGTGCCTTCAACTGGAGTCAAGACATTGTTCTGCTGCTGCTCTTTGATGGGGTCCTATTCCACCTGCAGAGTGTAACCGCCTACGCCCTCATGGGACGCATCTCCCCTGTAACCTTCAGGTAGTAGTCTGTATTTGCTGGTGGGTTTTGACACCCACGGGGGGTGTGTAAGCTATTTAAAATGTGTGCACTCACTACTAAGTCGCTCTGGATAAGAGTTCTGCTTACAGCATCACTTCTTGGGCCCATCTAATGTTAAGTGTTTAGCTGTGTAGGCTGCCAGAGAGAGATGAACCAGGGGACCAGGCTAGCATCAATCCATTTCTTGATGGTGTTGAACGTATCAAAAATAAATTCTATGTTTTTCCTCAAACAAAAATGTTGCCATTGGATCAAGAATCGTCTGGGAAATGGTAGGATGGCCATTTGGACAGTCTGGCTGTAGGTGTGTAGCTATATAGGTGTGTAGCTATATAGGTGTGTAGCTATATAGGTATGCTGCCTGTGAGGTAGCCTGTTGGCGCTTCTAGCCATTCCTTTTTTTTTACTCTGCTCTTCAGTGAGAGTCCAGTGTGTGCAACCGAATATTCTGCCCAAACTGTGTAAATTCCAGTAATCCAGAGGGGTTAAATGCACAGGAAGAGGTTAACATCACTGCCCTCTTCATGGCTGTTTGTTAACATTAGCCTGCTCTACCTCACTAGTGTTTTTATATATGGGTAGTTGCAAAGGTATACAAACTAAATGTAAACGTTATGTGAACTGAATTGTGATTACACTGTGTTGTTGCTTTGGTGAGTAAAAACTCATGCTACCCTTTAACACACTTCCTTCCTTGCATCCACAGTGTTGCCAGCACAGTGAAACATGCCCTATCTATCTGGCTGAGCATCATTGTGTTCAGTAACCACATCACAGTGCTCAGTGCCGTTGGCACAGCCCTGGTGTTTGTGGGAGTGCTGCTATACAACAAGGCCAAGCAGATCCAGAGAGACACCTTACAGACCCTGGCCCAGACTCAGGACCACCACAATAAACCATTACGGCAAGACCACGAGCTCAAAGCATCAGAACTATAGCCTTTCTGGGAGATCAAAGGGGGCGAGACCAAAGTAATTTTTTAAATGTAGATTAGACCACATTTTGACACAAACCAGCATTATGGCAAATCAGAGAAGTCAGTGGTCATCATAGCCCCGTTAAACGATTCGTCACTCCGTGGATTGTTCATTTGAGGCTGATTTGTCTTGAGGTTTCATTCAGCCTCACCTTAACACACTCTGATCCCTATGTGAACTAGCTTTAGTGTGCGGTCCAGTGATTGACTATGGTTAAGTTAGTTGAAACAAGCTATCAGACAGATTTCCAGACCTGCAGAACACTTCACTTAACTGTTCACGTTTACTCAGTAAATTCCTAATGCTGTCCTTAGCTTTCAAATCACATGCAAACTCAGGATATTTCTTAATGTTCAATGGTAAAAGTGGTAAAATGCAAGTCTAGTTTTTCTCCAAATGTACCTTTTTGAGTTGTTTGATTTAAAAAAAAAAAAAAAAAAAAAAAAAAAAAAAATTCTGGTTATGGGCACACTGTCATTGACAATACAGCTTTATTCTCCTGATAATTTTGAACATTAAGAATAGTCTAGGCATTCGTTCATTCCAATAATGCATTAACTCATATGTGTACCAACTGGTCACCCAAGTTAAGCAAACATTCGAGGCATTATGCAGACCACAGAAGTGTGTCTTGCCCTCAGGGAAGATGAGGTTGAGCGGGTGATGTTAGTTTTCTCAAAGCTCACCTTTTTAAGCTGGTCTTTTATTAGAAAATATTGAGTGCAGTCTGCGTAAATCACATAATTATCTATAGTTGTCTTTCTACGTATTACTATTCCATTTGTTCTTAATTTTCTTGTTCTTGCACAGACCCTAAAATGTCCCTTCAGTTTCCTGACAGCTAGGTGTTGAGAGATTTATGCACCTGTGGCGTTGTGCAGCTTTACACAACCAAGTCCTAGCTAAATGTGCCACATTGAACCCTATTGATTCCGGTCAGTTGAATAAGTAAAAGGGACTTCAATAACCAGATTTCCAAACGCTTTTATTTCTAAATTTAAAAGATTCACAACAGGCTTCAGTAGAAATGTCAAAACTTTCCAAATGTCCCCCAAATGTCTGTATAGTTCAGGTATGTGTGAAATGGTAGCCTAAATGACATTAGGCAGTAATATTTATAAAATCATCACATTAAATTCAACTTGTGAGTCACGCAATGGTTCGTCAATATTTGTCAGTTCTTGCATTCTATTAATGCTGGTTTTCGTGCGCTTCCTGAGGAGAGGTACAGGGAGCGGTCTCTCAAACGTTATGGCATACAGCATGTTACCAATTGGGTAATGTTGCTGCATTTGCCTCAGTTGTATGTCCAACAGTCTATTCCTGTTAATAACAGTGTATGACGGCATATTCAATGAAGGCGTTGTTTTTATGTTAAACTTGAAATATATTCTTTAACTTTTAAAATGCAGTGACTTTTGAATGGAAACTTTCTAAATGTCTGTAAAAACAAATCTTCAGTTAATGGCACCTAGCTACTGACAACAATTAAAAGCCCACCAGATTGGAATTCTTTAAAGAGTTAGTTGAGCAAGTATGAATATACTATATTCCACAAATATACAGTGGATATCAAAAGTCTATGCAGCTTTGGTTTTGTTAAATTGCAATTGCAATTTGTCCCACTCTACTTTGAAAAAGAGTTTAAACTCAATCAAATTTCAAGAGTCTCCTGAGTGCAGCCCTCTTTAGGTCAGTCCACAGATTTTCTACAGGGTTGAGGTCTGGCCTCTGACTGGGCCATTCCAACATTATGGCTTTTTGCAAAACATTCCTTGGTTGATTTGGCTATGTAATATGGATGGATGCCGTGTTGAAAGGTGAAATTATTAACTTTAGCTTTCTTGCAGAGTTCAGTAGGATTTATGTCAAAATATCTTGAGCTATTCATTGTCCACTCCATCCTGACCAGACTGCCTGTTCTGCTGAGAAGCAGTCCCATAACTTGATACTGTCACCACCATGCTAGTTACCATGTACTTTGAGTGATTTGTTTGCTTTCTGCCAAACATATCTTGTGGGACTGAGGCCAAAGTGTTCTATTTTGGTCTCATCAGACTTAACAATTTCCCAGATGGTTTTAGGACATTGAATGTGTCTTGCAATTTTTTTATGGGGTTGGATGTTCTTTTTTGTGAGAAATGGACACTAGCCACTGCTCAGACTTATTGAGAATATGCTCAATGGTTGTAATATGCAGGTAATGCCCCAGCCAGAAAGTCCTGCAACTCCTTTAATGTGTCTGTTGGTGTTTTGGTAGCCTTCCTAAAGAGCTTTCTCCTTGCCCTCATCAGTTTTGGAGGGACATCCTGACCATTGCAATGCTGCGGTGCTGCCATCTTGCCTCCACGTCTTAATGATTTTCTTCAAAAGCTTCATTATGCATGTTATGCCTTTGAAATTAGTTTATTTCCCTCTCCTGATCTGTACCTTTCAATAATAAGATCCGATACCATGGCTATATTAAAGGCTAATCAGAATCCCTTCAGTTGATGTTAGGTGACGGCAAATTACATTTGTACATGATTTGGAATTTGATTGGTTAAATATGGACATGGTTACAATCCCATTATGGAGTATGAAAATTTACGCAACCAAGGCATTGACAGTTTTTTTTTTTTCTCCTTCACTTAAATATTGTTGGTTACAAAGTCTTATTAAAAGTGAAAAAAGGTCTGACATCAACTGTCAATCATTGTCGACCAGTATTTAACCTAGAAGTGGTCTAATAACTAGCAACGAATATTGTCTATTTTTAAGCCTTTACATGAATAAAAGCTTTATTTTCAGTAAGGGTGTGTAGAATTTTGATATCCCCTGTACTGTTGCCTCGCTCTTCCTCACACTTTGCCTTGATGGCATCTGTGGAGGGCAGAGTGACAGTTTGCAATATTTATAAATGTGTATCAGTATATCTGATCTTGGAACATTGTTTCAAGTGCTGAGAGCAGTGAGATCTTTTCTTACATAGTTATTATCAAATATATTATAGTAATTTCTAAGAAGTTTTTACTTTTCTCTTTGTTCACAGAAGACATAGCATCTAGGTATAATTCCCCTGTGATTTACATCACTAAAGCAAATCCCATAACATTTTCTCATTCTATGAAATAGCCCAGTGTAGTGTGATGTTCAGTGCAGGTCAGCATTTCACAAAGGTTTTTAGAGTAGGGCTTGAGATTATGTACTTGCTTTGTAATACCAAGATACAAATAGTTGATTATAAATTGCATAGTATTGGGTTTATGATGCAAGAATCCACTTTTATTATTGTAATAAGGCCTGTAGAGAATTAGACAATGCAAGCTACCGTCTGCGTATTTTATGCATATCCAAACTCAAAGTACAACAAACTGCCCCTTGAGTCATGAATATGCTTTTTACTTGCGTTTTAAAGATGGTTTCAAATGTTTTTGTGTACATTTGTTTTGGTTTTTTGCATTGAAAAGAGGCTGATACTGTGTTGATTAGCACCATGCATCCCACTGCTGAGCTACCTAGGACGCTAAGCAGGGTCAGATCGGAGACCAGATGGGGTTAGAAGTGATGTCAGAGGGCCAGTAGGGGACAATCTTCCCTCTTGTCTAAAGATCAGTCCCAATTCCCCAGGGCAGTGACCGGTCATTTTTCTTGCATAGGTTACCTTCTCTTGGATGGGAACTTAAACAGGTTGCCTAACTCTCAGTGGTCGTTATCATGTCACTTATCGTAAGAGGTGTTAACCCCAGTCCCCTGATTACAAGTCTTATTTGGTCCTCCACCATCATGGCCACCTAATCACCCCCAGCATCCAAGTGGCTCATTTAGCTTATTTCCTCCCTTGTAACAAAAAATATTTATAAATAAAAAGTACTACAGGCACTAAATGTATGGAATCAATAATGTATATAATAATCTGGATAAGGTGGTTAGCTAAAATGACCAATGGAAATGTAATCACATTAAAGAAAAAAAAAAAATGTGTTCTATAGTCCAAGATAATAGGGCAAAGTCTGTGAAGTGACATCTCAGGAGGATGTGTTGGCTGGCGCTTTTTTTGTGTGTCAGTCCTGGAGATGTGTGGGTACACGTCTGCGCCTGTCTGCTGCTTATAGCGACATTTGGTGTGGATCCCAGTTTCTTTACAGTGATCCAAAGCATTGTCTAAGTTGAGAGGGTAATTTGCTGTCACAAACAGAAATTACATTGTTCAGAGTTAGTGTACCTTAACTTGCTTCTAAATAAGGATCATACTGCATATCAAGGGATTGTGTCTGTCACGTGATTTTTCAATGCGTATAGGGATTAATTACTGTTCCAATAGATAAGGTGAAGCAATCTTCACAGCCCATATCTAGCCAGCAGGATAATACAGCAGTATCGCCGAGCTGAAATGTGACAACGAAGATGTTTTTTTCAGAAAAGTTGTATTGTTTCAGTAAAGGAAAGGTTATTCACTATGATGATTACATTTGTCTCAGTCAGTGTACCTTTACTTTCTTCCAAATACGGATCGCACTGTGTACCAAGGGATTTTGTCTATAAAGTGATTTTTCTGTGTGAAGGGAACATAATCACTGCACCAATGGATAAGGGGCCACAATGTCTGTTTGCTTGAGTGAATGGTACTAGCATTTCCATAATTTTGTTGTGGTTTGGTACCCCTGTAGTGCTTTTCTCAGTTTAACGAAGTTCAACAGTAATACAGTTACAAATTGCAAAATTTTTTACCTGCTTAGAATTCTGTTTTTTTGTCATTTTTAAGTAGGAAGACATGTTGCTACATACAGTGTGATATTGATAGGTCATTTGAACAACAAGATACATGTAAAGGTTCCCTCATTTGATGACAGTGTTCCTACGTATGTGCTTTTGACTAGAAATTAAACTATTGCAGTCAATCAATGTTTATGGTTACAGCTCTTTCTTATTTCTACAGACTTTTTTCAATCTTTAAATTATTTTACTAGTGCCACTTTTTCATATAAGTTGTGCCTGTATGGCTGATTCTGTATTCACGTTCTTGCCATAATGTACTTTTCACTGATGATAGGGTTGATAAGACTACTGTGATTATGGTATTTATTGTTCTTTTCAAAGTCTTTCACCAGTCATATCAAAGACTGCACATTTCTTTTTACTGGTTTATGCCATGATCAATATTTCCTTGCATTTCCTGAGAATTTGCCCAGAACCTTATGTTGTTTTATTTTGTATGAGAATAATTTTAAAGAAGAGACCTCTGTGGACTGAAATTTGATGTTCATGCAGTCCTGAAAATAGTTCTGTAAGTTGGTTAGCCATTAACCCTAATATTCAGTAGTGGTTTTTATACTGGTCATTTTCCTCACTTTTCTCATGGTGTGATTATTGCATCTCGCAATATATCACTATTCACCTTAATGTACCTCAGAAATCTGAGTATTGGATGAACGATAAATAGATTTTTGAAATGAGAGATGATGATAATATAACAAAATAGGCCTATATGATAAGCCTACTGCTGAAAATATTATTTTGATGTTGGGTGTTCAATTTGAAATTGTCAATGAGGAAACATTGTACATTTTAGGGAGATCGAAAGTATGAAATGTATCTGAGGTGTAATTATATTTTATGAGCCATGTTCAACATAAACCTGATTAATAAAAGTGTTTTCTTCTGTGTTATATCCAGTCTGTTCATGTTCTTTTTAATTTGCTAGTATCCATACATTTTTAGGAACAGTTCTATCTCCTGCCTAGGTATGCTGGTAAGATGTCCTCTGGGTGTCTTCATGCACATTTTTGTTATGCAATTAGAATTTTTAGCACATTTTTGTTATGCAAGTAAGTTGTTAAATATATTTATATGCCTCAACTAATTCATACATATTTCTGAAATAATCGTCTTGTTTCTCAACTGTAAAACTGGTTGCTTTTCTATAGTTACTATCATTAAATTACTATGCTTATTGGGTTAATGTCACATTCATAAAGCCAGAGTAATTCAATCAAGCCTAATTCTATACAGTCATTTTCCATTGTGGCCAGTGGTATGGGTGGAGTAAAAAAACAGCAACAATTGCAATTACGTAGTACCCTATTATTATTCACCATATTTTGAATTTACACACTTGACTATTTCCTACAGCACATTGAATGTGGCGTGTAGAATAGCTTTTGCTATATGAGTCTGTATGTATCCCATGTGAAGTGTGTTACAGTGTATTTCATTGGGGGCTAAGGAGCGGGTGAAAAATAGTGTTGCTGGATGTAGTAGTGACCTTTTAAACCTAATTTAATTTGGTTGGTAGACACTTCTAAACATTTTCTAGGTTACTTTCACTGTGGCATATAGAATAGCTTTTTCACTATGAGACTATGTATTTCATACCAAGCAATTAATATCGGCTTTGTGTATTTGACCTTGGAACATGTTTAAAAACATGGGTTTTGAAATATGAACAAACACTAATCATTGTTAATGTTTAGAGTTTTTCATAAATTATGATTACATTCCATTTTATGCTATTTTTCTACTAACACAACGGCAACTTTTATTTAGAATTAGTTCACAATTCTGTGACCCGGAATTGCTATTTTAATGTTGCTCTCACAATGTATGCAGCGGTATGCAGGCAACATAAGAGATTTGGCAGCAGCAATAACACTTTAGAATGTTGCCTTCATAATTATGGCAATGTCTGTGTCCAAATCATCTCCTCAGTCTCGTGCGTCCTCAAGTGTAATTCGCACACCGCTTTGACAAATCCTTTATTTTCGTGCTAGCTAATGTTAGTGAACTATATTTTTTACTGTCTGAAAATCTTAAAACAGATCTTTTGCTAAGCTTCATGTGATGGGCCCGTTTTGGCAAATACCCAGCTAACAATTTTCCGTTGTCAGAATGTTGTTACGACGTTATCTGGCAACCGAAATTAGGTAGCAGCAACGTTGTCATTTACGTTGTCACAACCGGAAAAGTGAAAGTTTTCTTGTCGCTACAACGTAACTAATTGAGGTTGTCAGGTGATCGCTTGCATGTTAATCAATCAATCAATCAAATTTATTTATAAAGCCCTTTTTACATCAGCAGTTGTCACAAAGTGCTTTTACAAAACACCCGGCCTTAAAACCCCAAGGAGCAAACAACAGTAGTGTTGAATTTCATGTCGTGGCAACGTGATATTTCTAAGGTTGTCGGTTGGTAATCGCGAATCCCAGGCATACTATCCAGTTGACCATTCATTGCCCTTTTTACTCTTTCATTTTTTTTTTCATACGTACAGCTAGAACATGTACAGCTAAGTTCATTTCTGTCCAGTCAACACCTTGACAGTTTTCTCCAACCTTGTGTTTACCTGCTCCAACTGTTCTATGAACTCTTAAATGTGCACAACACATTTCAACAGGGTTCTACACGGTTTAGTTTTACAGTGAGTTATGTATAATTATACATTTATTTAATCAACCCCTTCCCCCATTTAATAATGACAATGATGTTAGATCATCAGTAGACATTTTCTCCAAGCAAAGTACATGACATATCCTGTAAGATACAAGAGCCCCATATGTAGCAAAAAGTATATACATTTCCAAACAAGAACATTTATGTAATTTAAAAAATATTTTATTTATCACCCACCTCACACTCCCAAGTTTGTCAACAGCACAGAAATCAGAACTGTGTGGGACTTCATAACTATCAGGAAGGATAAAGTAGCAAATCTCATCTAGTTAACTCCAATGAAATTGTAGGTCTTCAATGGCAATAGCCATGATAAACAGTTAATTTTTCCACTAGTTGAGTTCTATCCTTCTCCAATGATTGAAAATTTTGTTCCAGCTATCAACTGATCAAATTTAGAAATATTATCAAACTGGCCATTTTACAAATAATTAAAACTTAAGAACACAAACCAATATGAATGCTTTACTCTTTATTGGGTTCTTTTCTTCTCAATTGGTGAATAATTGTGAAATCATGAAGATAAGAAAACGAACTATAAATTGAAACAAAATAATATTATCCAACTGACAAAATACAATAACAAGCAAAGACGGGCGCTTTACTCTTCCTTGTTGTCAGAAATGACTGAGTGGTCTTCAATTCTACCTTCACCTTCCTCTGCCGTTGGACCCGTTGCTGCACCTGGACATGGACATTGAAAACCAGTTTAAAAACAGTACAAAACAGTGTCCACCATTTGATTCAATTAGTTCATTATTTATATCACTTTTACAATTTTGTCAAATGTCTTGTTGAATTATGACTTGTGGAACTCATAGTAAAAATCTTTACATTAAGTACTTGTGAGGTGACTCGATGTTCATCTATGTTAGACAAACACTCAACTCCCTTCTCAGAGTTCATCATTCCAAGGACATGTACTGACGTGTTTATCCCTCTTATACCCCAGTGGCCAACAAACAACAACTTAAGCACACATTTACTAGCATAGCAGCAGGAAGTAGGGGTGGGGCTGGGGAAAAAACCTACCAACCAAGCTAGCTAAGTAGTTGACTTCACTGTATTGTAGTGTAGCATGCTAACGTTTGAGCTAACGGTAGTTGGCTTGCTAGACATAATGTAATTCGATGGGAACTACCAAAGTGATTTTAGCTATATGACAGATAGTTCTGTCTGCTTTGTAAAGAAGTTAAATAAGCTTACCTGAGATTCCTTGTCCAGAAATGATGTTGGCTTAACGACCTAAGCTGATGTTTGTTAACGTAGTCGTACAGTACCGTTAGCTAGCTGCAGTTGCTAGTTAGCCAGGTATACTTTAAAAAAAACTTGCGCTACCCGCAGTAGTTAGCTAGGTATACTATAATGTAGGCTACACGACTAAATTAGAAAATAACTAAATTGGAAAATTGCTAGACTAGAATAAACGAAAGTATGATTAACATCAATGATTTCAACATTTCTAAATAGCAATAACTAGTACTGTAGGCTATCCACAGTATCAGAAGAGTACTGGTGAAAACTCACAGACACGACTAAATGAGAACATAAATCAGAATTATCTTAAACTGGAGAAAAATAAAAGTGCTGTAGCTACCGGTCATGTCTGCTGAAATATTGTAAACTTCTGACGACTATTTTGGAGTACAAACTATAACGAACAAGAAATGGCGGGACGCTCGAGCTGTGGCACATCTGCGCGTGCACAGTTTACAATTTGTGTACGCATTCCGTCTGGTGTTGTGGGAGATTATATAGAATTATTTTAATTGGTATTGGGGAATTCTTGTGACTCTAAAGCTCTCCAGGTGAACCTTGAAATATTTGGAATACGTGGTTTCAGATGTGGTGGCAAGTAATGTCATTGTAAGCAAAGTACGGAGGTGGAGGTAAGGAAGATTACCAATTATGTGGTCATGCATTTACCATCGGATAACATTGCCACAACGCCGTGAGAAGGTAATGTCATGACATTAACAATGAATTACCAATCCATAACGTCATGGTTGGTCGTGGTTACGTAACGTGTTATGTAGCGTGCTGGGTAGCGTCAAATTTGATTGGATAGGTCAGTGCGACTGGTCACTGGTCCCTGACTCACGAACATATGTAAGAACATACCAACATTGCTTACAGACTTCAAAGTACTTAAAAATACTTCAAAAAGTACTCGTACCCAGAAAAGCTAATCAATTACAGTAACGAGAGTTACTGTAATTCGTTACTTCTTTCCCTGGTTTTATGACACATTTCTAATAATAAGACGGCGACTTATATTTTGAAAATTCCGCAATTCCGTGACCCGTACGTTAATTTTTAACGTTGCTCTCAAGACGTGTGTACTAAGAGTAGCGTCATGCTGGCAACATTAGAGATTCCGTAGCAACAATAAGACTTCCGGTTTTAGGATTTTGCCTTCAAAATAAAAGTCCACGGTAAATATGTATTTCATATCCATTGAGTTACATTGTGGCCAATGGTATGGGAGGGTTAAAATGCCAGCAACAATTGCAAATACACAGTGCCCCTTGATTTTTTTGCATATAATTACTCTATAGAGTCTCCTGAACATTTCCTACAATACATACACTGCGGCGTATAGAACAGCTTTTTTCTGAACAGGGCAATATATATTTCATATACAGTCATTTGCATTGTGGCCAATGGTATGAGCGGAGTAAAATGCCAGCAACAGTGGCAAATACACAGTGCCCCTTGATTTTTTTTACATATAATCAATCTATAGAGTCTCCTGAACATTTCCTACAATACATTCACTGTGGCGTATAGAATAGTTTTTTTTAATAGGGCAATATGTATTTCATATCCATTTAGTTACATTGTGGCCAATGGTATGAGCGGAGTAAAATGCCAGCAACAATTGCAAATACACAGTGCCCCTTGATTTTTTTGCATATAATCACTCTGTAGAGTCTACTGAACATTTCCTACAATACATTCACTGCGGCGTATAGAATAGTTGTTTTCTGTATGAGTCAATATGTATTTCATATCCATTAAGTTACATTGTGGAAAAAGAGGGTGTGGAAAATATTGTGTCGCTAGATGTAGCACACCATTCCCCATGATTAAACAGGTTTGTCTTACTCTACACACTCTCCTGAACATTTCCTACATTGCTTTCTCTGTGGAATATTCAATAGTTTATGAGCTATGAGGCAATATGTATTCCATATTCAGTCATTGGCATTGTCTGCGATTTTGTCCTTGGAACGTGTTTTAATACCCACTTTTTATTGAAATTACTCTTAAATATGATCATTATATGAATTGTTGTCAATGTTTTGAGAGGTACATTTTCTTAAACAATTAATGAACTCAATTTATGTCAGTTTTCAAGTAATACGTTGGTCTGTTTTACTTAGCAAATTTCCTGATTTTTTGTGACCCGGAAGTGTATCTTTAATGTTGCTCACAAGACGCTGATACTCTAAGTACAGTACCCAACGAATAGAAAGCGTTTGAATCTTCCGGTATTCCAAAATTGCGCGGAGCATATTTCAGGTTTGTTAAATTATATAGTTTATAATGCGTATGATCCGAAACATTTTACCTAACCCACTTACTGTGTATTAAAAACAGAAGAAGTTCATTCATTTTTATTGACACCTTCCTTTCTTGCCGATGTTACTGATGATGTTATCTTCCGTTAAGTAGTTTCGCCAGCTACCTAAGCTAGCATGCTTTTTGGTGAAGTTAGCGTCTGAGTAGGCAGACAGTTAACATAAAAAAGAAATGTGCACCGAAATAGCTAAATGGCTAACATTTAGTTAGCTGGCTAACTTCACGTGGACGTTACAAAAATGTTGTTAAACGTTTACGCGTTAGCTGCGTTGTTGTGTAACTTACGCTAACTGCTAGCTAGGCTACATTATTAAGGTTAACAGGTAAACGGGCATAGCTAGAAAATATAGATATAGCTAGGCCATTAATAGAGTTCGTAATTAGCAATGATATTTCCGCACTGTAACACCGACCGGTTTCAGACAAACGTGCGTTTGTAGATTTCTAAATTTGATCTCATGACTTCTCTCCCTTGTTATCATCTCGACGTTTTCCTTCCATCATTTTTGGATTGGTGTTTTGTGATTATTTTTTTTTACCAGTGAAAGTTTCAAGTTACTGCTATGGATAAGATACGAGGCGCTACTCAGGTAACATAAATTGTAGGCTACAAACTTGATCCCCTTCTTTCCTAAAACACATCATAGGCCTTATAATATTTTCGTCCTGGGACAAGACCTATCCATGTGTAATATTAAACCCCATGAACTGTATATTTATACAACATTTTGTTGTCCCGAGGTGCGAAATAGTGTGTGCGTGCATTGACCTGTACTGTCAAAAGGCAACATGCAAGGCCTATATCACATAGTTATTTAAATTAAATAATTAATGATAATTGCGAGTTCTTACTAACATGACACATTTCACAGTGCAAACTACTCTTGCATTGGGTCCCTCCATTTTTGTTTGAAGCTGGGGGTCTCTGTGTAGCAGGTGGTGGCGAGCGGGTGCTGATGGGGGACGAAAAGGACACCTGGAAAGTGAAAACACTCGACGAAATTCTCCAAGAGAAAAAACGCAGAAGGGAGTTGGAAGAGAGGACAGAGCCCAAACGTCTGAAAAATGTAAACATGACAGAAATTTAGTGGTTGCTCAAACGGACTCAGACTGGAGTTAAGAAGTACCAAGTATAAGTACTCTCTGTGTTCACCTGTTTAGGGAAGTTCCTAATTGAGATCAAAATTGGTAAAAACAGGTAAAAGGAATTCATAATTAGCCAGTGATCAATGCCATAACCAATGAAATAAAGTACAAAATTATTAATTTAATTTTTAATTTAATTAAAACTGGTGAACACAACATACTACTTTGGGCTTTTTACACCTCTGCCCTAGTTCTCCTACACTTGCAAGTCATTATACTTTGTTGACGACTGAAACTGTAGAAATTCTATTTTCAGTGGGTGTTTTTTTCTTTTTTTTTTACTGTCTCTAACTTGCTAATTCTCACTCAAATGAAACCTGTACATTATTTATGGAGGACAGTAAATTCCCCAAAAAGTATGGATAGAGGATTGCTTTTGGTGCATTTTGGCAGCAAGTACATCCTTTGTATCTGTTTGATGACAAAATGGCAGCAGCTTTAGCCTACGGATTCCACATAGACTGGCCCAATTTTTTCTTTTTCACATAGACTGCCCATTCAATCATGCCCAATAAGGTTGGAGACCCCTACAATAATTTCTAAGAATTTTTAGGAAATATTTTTTGGGGCGGAGGTCTGAAACATCCCCTTCTTTCTGTGTTTTGGCCAGTGTGTTCCATGCCCTGTTCCACAGACGGATGATCGGGAAGCCAAACGGGACACTCCGGAGGAAGGAGAACTACAGGATCAAAAAATGGAAATAACAATCCGGAATTCCCAGTGTATACGGGAAGACTCCACAGAGGACAGGTAAATGGGATACAGAGAAATTGCTCAGGGAACTGTGGCCCCGTTCTGGTGGTTGAGATATGGGAGAAAATTACTTTAAAACTGCAGTTATCCATTTGAATACATTTTCTCCCATTTTGCTCCCAACTTAACGCAACCCTGCTATGCACAGGGGCAGCCTGTTTGTTGAGTCGTTGGCACTAGACAGTCTTCCCAATTCCAGGGGAGAAGAGGATGAATCGCTGGCAATAAAACCTCCACCGCAAATGGCCAGGAAAGACAAATCGCATCACAGAAAGGAAGAGAAGAGGAAGGACAAGAGACGCCACCGCAGTCACTCTGCTGAAGGAGGTACGTGTTGCCATTCAGAGGTGCGTGTTACTGTAGAATTCTGCCTAGGGGTTGTTGTTCATGTTTGTTGTGTTCATTTCTATGTGTGCATATGTAACACTAATTCACATATGTTTGTGTTTCAGCAGCAGCGGCAGGTAAACACATGCGGCCCAAAGAAAAGGACAGGGAGAGCGAGCGCAGGAAGCGGCAGTGGGAGGAGCAGGACAAGGCTCGGCGAGACTGGGAGAGGCAGAAGCGCAGGGAGCAGGCCAGAGCCCAATCCCGCAGAGAGAGGTGACCACTGACTAGGCACACACACACACACTTCTGTCTCATAGTGGGGCTTGAATTAGTGTAACCAATGAATTGTCCAGCCGTTGATTTGTTTCCATTACTGAAGACAGTCAGCGCTTATTAGTCAGGCTTTTAGCCAGGCATTTGTTTTTGTAACCCCTTACGCTTGTTGTGATGGGCCTGTATGAATGTAGATAGGAATGACAAGCACAGTGTGCATGTAGGAATATTTCTTGCTCTTTGACTGTCCTGCTCTCTAGTTGTTGTATTGTAATGTAATATTCACTACAGTGTCAGTTACTTGGGTTTACTATCAAGGAGGACCCCCTATTTTGCCTATGGAAGAGCATGGATTCAACAAGGTTCTGGAAACAACAGATTTTAGTCCATGCTGACTTCATGGCATGACACAGTCCATGTAGATGTTCTGGCCACAAGTTAATTCTGTGTAATTCCTGTTACACCTCATTCCAAAGGGGCTCTATTGGATTAAGATCTTTGTGAGTCAGTTGCAGTTATAGACAGTCCAACAATTAGTTCAATCGATTTTATGAAAGTAGACATGTGCGATATTCATTGTTGTTTCCCTTTAAAAGCAAAACCTAACACACTGGCAAATTTATTTCCGCGTGCTGCTTGCACTGTCTGTACTTGGCATATTTGATTATCTACTGATAGGCGCAATGGGGCTTGCCTGTTTATATGCAATCCTAATCGTTACCTAAATGCGGAAGTTGTACCTGCTACATCGCAAATGTAAACAGTTATAACGTTATTTAAACCCTTTTGTTATTTGCTTAAAATAACAGCAGCACTAGGCTACATTTATCGAAGACCGCACATTTCTTGCGAGCTGTACAGGAAGCACAGACCGCATTCGAAAAAACAGTGGTTCTCCCTGTGAGCACCATGCGCGAAACAACTCTTGTTCTCCCGGTGCATGAAACGAATTATTTTAGAAACAGTGTATGCCTCTGGTGATGGAAGGAGATCACCATTGGAATGCACATTTAAGGTACCAGTTGTTTGTTTGCTTGACTGCATTAATTAGCTAACTTTTCAGTTAAAACACAAATTATACTCACCTTTAGATGTAGCTAGCAGTATTGTTGCCACGGTTGTATCCCCAGTTATTTTGAGAAACAACGACGTAAGGCAAAGCAAGTTTTACTAGCTAACAGTACTATTTTGCCATGCTAGCTAGTTGTTCATCCAACATTAATTGTGACGTAAATGGATCCGTTTTTGATTTGATTTTTCTTAAGTTTTCTGAAATATTTTGATCAGTTGCAGCAAAAGATGAAAGGGGGAGCAGGGACAATAGTGTTAGGGAACTTTAACTATTCTGATGAAAGTCTGAATTCAATTTTAATTTTCTGAGCCTAAATAACCTTATTAATTAGGAGACAATGATTAGTAGCCTACCATGGCAGAGAGAGGATAAAAGATATGGAGATATTGGAAGAGGAAAAGAGGACAGAGGAAGAAAGTAGAGAGATGGAGAGTAGGGAATATGAAGAGGAGAGAATAGATGGAGAGGAGGGATTAGGGAGAGAATAGATGGGGAGGAGGGATTAGGGAGAGAATAGATGGGGAGGAGGGATTAGGGAGAGAATAGATGGAGAGGAGGGATTAGGGAGAGAATAGATGGAGAGGAGGGATTAGGGAGAGAATAGATGGAGAGGAGGGATTAGGGAGGGAACAGATGGAGAGTAAGGATTAGGGAGAGAATAGATGGAGAGGAGGGATTAGGGAGGGAACAGATGGAGAGGAAGAAAGTAACGAAGAGATGGCGCAAAAGGAGAAGTGCATCTAGCTACCTGCCTGTGCCTCTCCCTCAACACCCCCCCATCAATGATCTGAACTATAAAGCCCCCCCCCCCCTTCCAGAACATTTCCCCCACAGCAAGAACTTTTTCCTGAGGAAACACTGCTATTCATGTTTGTAATATTAGTAGATAAGAATCCAAAAAGAACTCTCTCAACAATTAGTTGTGCTACTTAATTTAAGTGCACTTAGGTTTTTTTAGCTAAGGTGCACGTCTCCTTTTGAAAAATGCCAATATAGGACCCTACTACTTACTCCTTTCTTGCTAGAACATTTACTTGCGTTAAATGTAGTACACTTATTATAAATAGTGACTGTCACACTTTTTTTTAAGAGGGGCAAAATATTATTTTTCAAACCCATAGCTAATGTTGTACCATCAGAATTTACATTTGTAATTTTCTATTCTAATGTTTTTTGGCCCACTTGATAAGTTACAATAGAATGCAAGTGTTGGCCGATTACCTTATTACTATAAGCTTCATCACAGGAACAAAAAAATCACCTACTAAATAACGTTAAGTATATAGAAACCATTTTTATGGTTATTATTTTTGATAAAACAGCAAAGAAAGTTGAATCCTTGGAAGATTTTAGAATTGGCCACCCTTGTGAGTGTATTTCACGAGAGTTGAGCGGAGGGAATGCGGCTTCAACTACATGTTTTCTGGTGAGAAGATTTAAAAAAAAAAAAAAAAAATTTCAGTGACGTATGTTGGTCCATTGATAGTAAACTTTGTTTAGTTTACTCGTTCATTTTTTTGTTCTGCTTTAGTGTGAACTATTGTGCAGTGCCTTTTCTTTGAAATGAAAGTGGATGCAGGGGCTGTCTTATGAGCTTCTCCGGATAAACAACTGAATTGGCAGCCAAATCAGCCATCTGAGCGATTGGAATTCACAATGTGTGAGGGGGAATGAGAATGTCTGGTTTTCTATAATTACATAAAATAATGGTATCCGGCAAATGCATATCCGTAACGACGTTTGTTATGTCCAATTAGTCGGCACACTCCTAATGGTCACCAACAATGCTTGTCTGGCATTCAAATGATGCTCAAAAAAAACTTGTATTAAGGGGAACAAGTTTTATTCATGCGTTCCGCCCCGCTTTCTTTTATTGTCATATTGTTTACTCCACTTTTAATCCTGCAAATACTCAAACTGTCACAAGCTGGTCTGCCATACAGTTTGTTGTTTAGAGCACGACGACATGTTGGTGCTGATAATGTTTTAAATGCCTCAAATATTGACAGTTGTGGTAATGTGCGCAGCCGGACAAAACTGTCAGTCTTGCTTGAGCTAAACAGTTGCTAGTTCATTTGGAAGGTTTACTATTTTAAGCTGCAATTCATTTGATTTGCGGTGTACTTACTAGCGTCTACTTAGCTGTCCAGCTGCAATTGTAAATGTGATTTTACTGTTGATAAGATGAAGGTCATAGAACGATTGTAAATATTGTGAAATGCCTGAAAGTGGGATCGTAGTTGCATAGACAGAGCTATTTGTCTCACTTTATCCAAATGTAGCAAATTTTTTTGATTAATTTGATCAGCCAATTGTCTGCTATAGAATTTTGTGCTGAAAGCGGGCCCCACAGTTGTTTGAGCAGCACCCTGTCAGCTGAGAATCAAAATGTTTTCCTGATCACAGAAAAATGTATATACTTTTTTCTTAAGTGTCTGTGAATACATATCCTGATGTAACGTTTCAATTTGCGTTATAGATGCAAATTATACATTATCCTGTAATAGCAGTGCCTATATGATGTCCTTCCATTACAGGCATGTGCTGCTGGACTGGTCTTTATTTTTCTTGACTGGTGACAAATTTCTGGAAGGACTTTTCTTATTTTACAGTACTGTTAAATTGTTTCTTAGTTTGATTAGTAAAAGACTACTTCATTTATGGTACTTTATTTCATAGTCATATTAATTTTTTTTTAATTTGTTAGTTTTGATACTCAACATCAGCCGGCCACAATGATCCTAGAAAATCATTATCTGCGTTTGCCCTAAAAATTCAATTTTGGTCGTTGTCTAGTGCAGTTACCAGTGACACTTTATACTGCTCTTTTCCCATTCCCTGCATCAGACATTAACAGTGTGGGGTGGGTGGCTTTTGGTTTTCTGGAGAGCTCCTGACAGGATTCCCCCGTCTTCCCCGGACTACAGGGACAGGTTGGAGCAGGTGGAGCGTCAGCGGGAAAGGGATCGCAAGCTCCGTGAGCAGCAGCAAAAGGAGCAGCGTGAGCAGAAGGAGAGGGAGAGAAGGGCAGAGGAGCGCCGCAAAGAGCGTGAGGCACGCCGAGAAGGTTAGTGTTCACAGATACTCTGCGCTAGTATTTTTAATACCATCTTCCCCGGTTTAGTTATATGCAGTTTTAGCAATGGCCCTGTGTCGTAGTCAACATTGAAGGCACGCTCAGCGGGAGTGTATCAAAAGAGGCCACAAACATGTGATGTCATCCTTTGCAACTTAGGTGGTAGAGCATGCCGCTTGCTTTGCCAGGGGTTTGCTTTCCTAGAGGGGCCTGAATAAAAATGTATATTGTCACTAATGTAATTCGTCAGGATTAGTGCATCTGTTAAATTAATTCCGTTGAGGCCTGGCTTCTGGCAGATGCAATGAGGTTGTTAACAAAAGTTGTCCATACAAAAAAGTGTCTAATTGCTGGCATTTTTATGTTAGGGTGTACCACAGAATTTAGTAGCTGTTCAATGTTTAGAAGCACTACAAACAACTAGCAATGTTGTCTAAACCATAATCTTGGGAAGAGGGAGCATGTCGGCCCTTTTAGAAGTAATTACAGTTTGAAGGAGGGAGTTGTGGAGGTCTAGTGGCAAGGAACTTATTCGGTCTAGCTAACCTTTATTAATATACTGAAACTGGCAGTTCGTATGTGACTTGCATCATTATCAGTTGTGCTGAACCCAGTATCACTGTGCTGAAGTCTTAAGAAAATTGTATTTTGCATATTTTTTCCAAAAAATTGTCAGAAACATCTTGCTTTTTTAATTTGCTTGTTAGTTTAAACTGGAATTTTCTTGTTGGTTTTCCATTAAAACTATAGGAAAACATTTGTTATAAAATGTTACGTGACTTGGCATGTGTTGTTGTTTTTTGTGACAGTTGTCAAATTAGCAAATAAATGCTGAACTAGTCTGTGTCTGTGTGGCAAGTTATTTTGGTAGTACTTTATGGCTAATCATTGGAAGATATTAAAAAAAAAAAAAACCAAACTGTTATAGTGAAAAGTACAGACTAAAGCACCACAGAAAAGGTGTTAACAAAAAGTTTTTTGTTCTCAATAGAGGTTGTGTTAATGCTGCGTTTTTCATGCAGGGCAAAAGAATTCAATTACATTTTAAATGACATGTGCCAATGGCATGCATCTTTTGTGGCTCGGGATGCACAGTTTAAATTCATGGATTTGGACGATGCTAACTCCAGACTGGGACAGAGGTGAATAATGGCTTGGTTTGAAAAATTACTCCATGGGGAATTTCGGCCACACAAGTGGGTGTCGAGGGCAATGGCTGCTGGTGCCACTGTACAATTTGATCCCTGACTTTAATGGATTTCCTTTTGTCTCTCAAGTGACCTGTAAAGGGGTTATACCTAGTTTTCTCCCACCTAGTGGACATCAGCTACATCATTGAAACCGACTCTGTTCCATTTGTGTAAGGTTTACTAAACCTATTGCCCTGTATAAACTAATAATATTTTTGGGTATGAAGAAGTAATTAAAAGCGATTTAGGTATACTGATTCCCTACACTATACAGTTTTTTTTTTTATTGAACAAAAATTGAGTGAGCTGTGTGGTTTAGGGAATGGGAAATGATTGAGGGATTTTGCTTTAAAAAAAACTTAAAAAAATATAACTAGAAAGTGAGTCAGAATCGGAGCCTGAGTCATCTCTAATGTCGTTTGCGCAGACTTGTTCAACCAGTAGTCCTGAAAGTCTGAATACCCTAGTCTACATTATTCGACTCCATTACCCACAATATTAAACGGAAGATTCTGCTGCTGACATAGATGCCAGTCTTGGGTTGGTGCTGTCTAAAGCTTAAACTGGCCATTGTAGAGTGTATAAAGATGAGTTTTTGTCCACGTTGGCCCCAACCATGTTAGGATGAAAGTCTGAGTTTACTAGACAGAATATAGCTTCAGCGTGTTATCTAGTTATGATTAGCACCTGTCACAGAAAATAGAATTTGTTGGTAAACGGTTATCTTTCTGAGATTCACCCACAAAAAGAGCCAAGCCTAACATGCTGAAGATTGACAGACTCCATCCTAGTTGGAGTGTTGCTCTTGTATCCAGTAACATAGTCAGGAGGCTAAGTCCTGTAACCTCACTATGAGATGTTGTTAGCCAGTCTGCTAGCTTAATGGAGCCTGCCTCAAGTATGGTCAGTGTAGTCAGCTCAGTTTTCTCCATTGACTGTGTCTCAGTCTAGGTTGAGCAAAGCTACCAAGGGGGTTTTCACCATGACAATCTTACTTGATTAAGAATTCCTTATGTCCATAGGACACAGTGTTTAAAACACTTCAGTCTACCCTTTCAGGTTAATTGCATTATGTTTTACATTAAAACAAAATGCCTAACCTTTCATAGATAGACTTGTAGAACGAATTTGACGGGAACACATCAAAACCGCCATGCGTTGTACTAAAACGAACATGCCCAACAGTGCCGTCCCAACACCGCGTGCCGCCCGATGAGTATGTGGACAAGCCCAAACAGAGCCACCGAAGCCGCAGCCCCAACCGGGCTCCCCGGGAGCGACCCGAGCACAGCAGTGAACCCCGCAGGAGTAGTGGTGAGGCCGGTTCTAGTTGGATAGCATTGTTCTGGTGGTAGAGTTGGTGTCCAAAATGAAATCAGTTACTTGGTTTGATGATTTGTTTGATGTTTTCTTTTTGGTCCAGCAGGGAAGGAGGAGAAGCCGGAGGACAAGGACCCGCTGTCTGACCTCCAGGATATCAGTGATAGTGAGAGGAAGACCAGCACAGGAGAATCCTCCTTAGGTCAATACTCTCTCACTCACGGTTGCAACATACCCCATTGCAGAACAGACTGGCGCATTAGCAAAACCACTTCTGATGTTTAATCAGCGATCCAACTTTTGTAGCTGCTCATGGTCCAGACCCACACTGTGTGTTGCATTTTATATGGGTTCCTTGGACGGGACACTGACTGGACTTCTCTATCGTAGGCTCTGGCTCAGGGTCAGGCTCTGAAGAAGAAGAAGATGATGGCGAGGAAGAGGGCTCTAGCAGTCCAAGCGAGGGAGAGGGAGGGGAAGAGGAATCTGGTTCTGGCTCAGGAGAATCGGATCAGACAGCAGGTCTTCTGATATACTCTACTTTTGCTGCCTGTAAATGAGTTTTATTCATTAGTAGGTTTATTACATTGAAATGGCTTTGACTCCTCTCATTGTCTGTGTTGCAGAGGAAGTAAGTGAAGACGAGCAGTCTGAGGAAGAGTTTGAGGAAGAGCGAGAGAATGGCAACCATGTTCTTCCAGGTAGGTCCAAGGTATTTTGCACCCCCTTTGTAAAGTATTTTTATGTTTGTATCTTAACAGTTTAAGAGATTTGACTTAAAACCAGCTGCTAGGATCCTATATGGAACAAAAACCAAAAGTGTTGGTCCTATCTTTCATGAGCCTAAATGAAAACCTGAAAACCCCACCGGGTCTGTATCATCACACGTAGACAGACACAGTGGAAAACACTTACAGCCAAGTATATAAACTGTCTAATCGTTTTACACCGGTCATCACATTTCTAATCATTAGTATGGGGAAAAAAGACACAAACTGCTTGTACTGACCAAAGCCAGTTGCGGGGAGACTAGTCAGGATTGAGGGAAAGATGAATGGGGCAAATTACAGACAGATCCTTAATGAGAACCTGCTCCAGAGTCCTCAGGACCTTAGACTGGGGACGAAGGTGGAGCTTCCATCAGGACAATGACACTAAGCACACAGCCAAGACATTGCAGGAGTGTGTTCGGGTCTGTGAATGTCCTTGAGTTGCCCGGTTAGAGCCTGGACTTGAACTTAATCAAACATCTCTGGACAGACCTGAAAATGGCTGTGCAGCAACATTCCCCATCCAACCTGACAGGGCTTGAGAAGACTGAGAAGAATGGGGTGTCACGCCGTTTTTAAGGAAATGTTACCCAGAATGCCTTAAGAACGTACAGCTAACCAAACCAATGCATGCTAATTACATTCCAGTGAGGATTCCAGTCTCCCTTAAAAGTATCTCTTTTAAAGCACGGTGCGGAAAATGCACACAACTGCTTTGGAAGTATATTTATATATTAGCCCAGTTTACTTTGATTTGAAATTGAACCTTACTCTATAGTGTATAACGTATACTACAAAAACATTTTTTGATTTTAAAATTGCTTTTAATGTTACCAAAAGAATACGAGGAATCACTGTATCAATTCCTTCCCAAACCTATTATTGCATTCGTTTTTGCTCATTGTTATTTTGTCTTATTTCTGTTATTATTTTCACCCCTTTAACCCTTGCAGTGCCAGAGTCCCGGTTTGACCATGACACAGAGGAAAGTGGGGAGGAGGAAGAGGAAGAGGCAGGGGAGAGAGACGTGACCCCTCAGTTTGTTTCACACTCCCACTCAGCCACCCCAGAGCCTGAGGAGAACTATATCCCTGATTCTCCCCCTATCTCTCCAGTGGAGCTGAAGAAGGAGTTGCCAAAGTACTTACCAGCTCTACAGGTTGGTCTGTATGCCACCACACCATTCCCTACTATTTGCTCACGTGAAATGTATTTAATAGCAACCGTATAACAGGCTTATCATTAATTCATCTGTGGGCGTATATAGGGATGGTTTCACAGACATGGATTAAGCCTAGTGTAGGACTAAAACAAGCTCAACAGAGTTTTCTATTGAATTTAATTTTTTAGTCCTAGACCAGGCTTAATCCGTGTCTGTGAAACTGGCCCATAGTCCATTCAGACTATACTCTGTCAACAATATATAGGCACTTTTTTATAATTAAATTTGGTGAAATGTACTGTGGGATTCTGTTAACTGTTGTCAGGACAGGCCTTAAATGCAATTGCATGTGCACAGGAGAGTCGCTGATGGTAGTCAGGTGTCATTTCTGGTGATACAGTCTGCCTTACTACTTGTCAGTAAGCTTTAATCTGTACTTCCGTTTGTTTGAATTCCTCAAGGAAAAAGTGTTAACATATTTAGCTTAATCCAGAGAGCACCAGCAGGTTCTGAGAACTGGGAGGCTCTGTTTTAATGTTCTACGAGCTATGTATCAGGCTGTAAATGAATCAGTCAAGTTGACAGTTATTGGGAGAATGTTGTCCACAGTTTTTACTTTTCAGAACAGCAGACATTTGTTTCATTGTGATTTCAGGGCTGTCGCAGTGTTGAGGAGTTCCAGTGTCTGAATCGTATCGAGGAAGGGACCTACGGCGTGGTTTATAGGGCCAAAGACAAAAAAACTGGTTAGTTGACTGGTTTCCAATACATTTTCATTCCATTTGGACTCAGACTAAAACTTGTATTTCCCTTCTAGATGAGATTGTGGCCTTGAAGCGTCTGAAAATGGAGAAGGAGAAAGAAGGTTTCCCCATCACCTCTCTAAGAGAGATCAACACCATTTTGAAAGCCCAGCACCCTAACATAGTCACTGTCAGGGTGAGGCGTTATAGAAATTCATACCTTTTATCCCTCAGATAGGAATTGCGGTACTGTTGCCATATTGTTCTGAAAATAATTTATTACTTATTTACTTATTAGCCAATAATCTGCTAAACTTGGGTCACATAGACAAAAAGACATTTGAATCTTTCAACCTGGCTTGGTAATCTTATGTAATATTCTTTATAATGTTATAAAAGGAAAATCTATATTTTACTTTTTAGTTGACTAATCAACTCTACTTTGGACAAGCTCTGTGTCTTTCTATTTTAATAGCTATCGATTCCATCTTTATTGTCTTCCCATTCATACTTTCCGTGTTGAGTCATGTTATAATGTAGTCCAGTGGTTCCCAACCAGGGGTACTAGGCCCCCTGGGGGTACTTGGCCTCTCCACAAGGGGTACTTGAAAACACTCATGACACCATAGGCTTATTAGTGAAATTAACATGAGGTGGTACTTCAGGGTTACTCCAAGCAGTGCAAAATCTTTTGGGGGGTACAGTAACTGAAAAAGGTTGGGGGCCACTGATGTAGTCCATAGTCTACTTTAAAAACGGTTTAAAAATATATACATATTTCAAGGAATGGATTCATATTTTCTGATGAAGCTGACTTGATTAGCCTCAAAGTTTCCTGCAGTAGCCTCCATTTTGAACAGCACTGGTTTGACCTTAGCCTATCCGTACACTCCTACATTTTAATACACCTTCTGTTTTGTGGGTTTATTGCTTGGATATTGTTATTATATTGTTATTTACAAAACAGTGTGATTGTTTTGTAAATAAAATTCAGTAATACTTTGTCGAGACAGCTGAGTAATGGCAGTGTTTGTCAAACACATTTTGATAAATGTCTTTCAATTCATTGAAAAAGGCAAACTGAAATATCGTAGATTGGTTTACATCATACTGAAATAGAAGTTTTGAAGCCACCAAGACACTGTCCGGTCAAACTAAATATCCAGACAAGAAAGGCCCTGGTCCGGGTGGTGACCAAGAACTCAATGGCTACTAACAGAGCTTCAGAGTTTCTCTGTAAGAGAAGTGTCTTGATGGAAGCCATTCCTGAGTAAAAAGCATATGTCTGTATGCATGATCCAATATGTAACATTTATTTTAACTGTGTTATTATCAATTTGTTATTTGGCTTTTGAAAATGAAAATAAAATGTTAAATTTTCATCGTTCTTTTATTCATTTGAATAAATATAACAATAAGGAAGTAAAATATATTCAATGCATATACAAAAATGATCCCCTGTCCCTAAAAAGATGTTATTTAAGGATTTTCTCTTTAACCGCAAACAATAGCTCCGAGATAAGTTTAAGTAATGTTTTTTTATTTTTACTTTAACCCCTGTATCAGTTAAAGAATATTTATTTTCTCCCATTTCAGGAAATTGTTGTTGGAAGCAACATGGACAAAATCTACATTGTGATGAACTATGTGGAGCATGACCTGAAGAGCTTGATGGAAACCATGAAACAGCCTTTCCTCCCAGGTAACACTGTGGGATAGTTGTGTTGAGCTTAATACAGTTTACTTACTCTTAGTTGCCAGTTTATAGGTGTGCTGTCCCGTTCACAGAAATGAGACTTCTCTAACAGAAAGTTAGTCGCATGGCTGAGGCTTGCTATATAAAGCAGGCAGAGATGCATTGAGGCATTTGGTTATTGTTCATTTCATATCTATATATGTGAAAATGGTGACCATAGTAACTTTGAGTGTAGTATGATTGCCGATGCCATGCATGCCAATTACAGGATCTCACAAATGCCATCAAAGATTTTCACACAATTGTCTCGGGGTTGCGAAGAATGGGGCAACAAAACATCCAGACATTGGAAACATCCAGACATTGGCAGTCCTCTGGGCTAAAAGAGTTGCTTGGTTTAACCAACTATTTACTGGTTTAAAAAAAATCCTGTTTCCAATGACAATGGCATAAGCAAAGTGACTCCATATGTGTCCTCAATAGGTTCTTTGATACCAGTTAAGCAATGTTTAAATGCCGCAACATATCTGATGATAATTTTTGGCATCTTGTAGAATCCAGGATATGGGACTTTTTTTCCCTCAAACTGATTTTGAGGAAGTGCTGCTGATTATTTAGCTGCTCAGTCCCTGTTTAACTGACTCTAGCCATTTTTCCCATCAGTGAATTATGTATATTTTTACCCTTAATTTAGCTTCTTTACTGATTATTTATCAGTGATCAGCAGGCCAGCCGCTATTAGCCTAATGGCGCTTGATAAATTGCCTGCAATGTAAATATAAAATGTTATACAACATCAACTATTTGCTACAGAATTCATGTCCGCAGTGCAGTGGGGAGGTAGCTAACATTACAGTAGTGCAGCCGTAGCCTCTTAGACAATTGTGGTAAATTTTTGCCAAAAATGTACAAAAAATATAGCGTATTATATCTCACCATTTAAACCACAACCTTGTTGACTGCCATTCCAGTAATAAGTGGGCATGGTTGGTGCAACCATCACCAAAAAAAGTTCAGTCCCAAAGGAAATGGATTACTCTCCTGCAATTTTCTCATCTTTGTTCACATTTGGGCATATGCGTGCAGCTGGGATTTCTTGAAGTTCAGAAAATTAACTTGATCCTTGATAGAAACAACTTTTCATTGATTTCTTCACGCTAACTTTTGATGCATTATAAACGGTTGGCTGTGTTTTGTAAATCATACACTTTTTCCATACTGTAGCTGGTGCTAAATAGCTACTCGCTTAGCCAGTAGTCTGCGGCGCAAAGGTAACATGCTTTCATAGCACCGCTGGTTTGCCAGACAGTGGAGAAAGCTTGTAACAGTATTATTTTCAATAGCCTATATTAGATATGCCAAAAACATATTTTTTCCTTTGTACAGTACAGTGTTTAAGCAGACAATTTGTAATCACCTCAGTTTTGTGCAGCACAATTCTACCACAACATGATTCTGCTTGTCTCCAATATTCCTTTTTCTTCTATTTTCTCCAATTTTGCAAATTAGCATATGGAACTAACAATTTTAAGGCATGTATTTAATAAAGGAAACGATGTTGAACGACGCTGACAACTTTATCACGCATGTGGAGGGAGGTTTCATAAAATGTGACATCCAATAGAAATCATGTTTTTTTAATAAAAATAAGTTACATGGCAGAACACTGACCTTTCTTATCTGTACAAACGTGCCTAAGCAAGGCTTATGTCAACAAAATCAAACCTTTATAAATAAATGTTAAGTGTTGTAAACTTTATTTATCTATCATGACTAGCAAATGGATATATGTAATTTAGTCTATTTGATTACATTTTCCGTGTTATTTAGGATTGGTGTGTAGATGGCAGACTATGTATCCAGTATTCATGTGCTATCAACTCGACTGACGTAGGCTATTTAATGGAGCATACATTTAAATGAACTAGATTTCTCAGCAGAATGTCTTTATTTCAGTTTTAAGTCAATTGATTAAGCAATTCTATTTAAACAAGCATTTGCAAACGTTGCAATCAAAATTATAATTGTTTACACATTTCAATTTTTTTTTAAAGTGCTTCTTGGAGGAACTGTTAGTTCTTTACAATGGCAGGTTGTGCTATTGATAAACCTCCAGCTTCGCTTAAATCTCACGTTTTGGCTGTCCAGTAGACTTCAACAAGCCTTGATGGTAGAGTGGTATTCCTTGTCCAATACCATCCCTATGGTGGAGAATGGTGGTCGCAGCATAATGCTGTGTTTTTCAGCAACAGGGATTGGCAGACTAGTCGAGATCAAGGGACAGATAAACAAAGCAAACTACAGACAGGGCCTTGATAAACCTGCTCCAAAGCAATCAGGACCTCAGACTGGGGCAAATGTTCACTTTCCAACAGGAGAATGACCTTTCAGCACACAGCAAAGAACGGAGTGCCTTTGGAACTAGTATGTTAATGTACTTGAGTGACCCAGCCAGGGCCCAGATTTGAACCCGACTCGACATCTCTGGATAGGTTTTGGTTATTCACCTTCCTGACAGGACGAGGATGTCACATGGCTTAACTGAACAGAAACTTCTACTTGCCGTGCCAGTGTGATGCCTCAGTGAATGGATGGTATGAACTTTTATCCTTGTGTGTCACACTTTCATGTCCTCGTTGGCCATAGGTGAAGTGAAGACCCTGATGATCCAGCTACTACGAGGGGTCCACCATCTCCATGACAACTGGATCTTACACCGTGACCTGAAGACGTCCAACCTGCTGCTCAGCCACAAGGGGATCCTCAAGGTGCTGTAGCTGTGACTTATTATCCCACCTGTGTATTATATGTTATTTCCCATGGTATTTTCTTGGGGCGTGAGACTGAAAGAAAAAAACACTTGGAATGGTATACAGTAACTTGGGATATATGAATTCGCTGACATGCATCTGTTAACCCATTTCAATGTTCAAGATACTGATAAGTAACTTGTTATTGATCTATCTACTAAGCAATGCCTGGCCATATCAGTTAAACTGCTGACTGCCCATCTTTGCACATGTAGCCGCAAGAGGTCGGCCTATTTCTTATGAACAAAGAATTTTCTCGAAATAGATTAATTGCTTTTTTTCTGGTCAGTGTGCACACAACACCCCAAAATGACGAAGCAAAACTGGATTTTAGACATTTTTGCTAATTTATTCAAAACTGAAATCACATTTACACAAGTATTCAGAAACTTGGTTGCAACACTTGAAATTGAGCTCAGGTGCCTACTTTTTGCATTGATCATCCTAGATGTTACTACAACTTGATTGGAGTCCACCTGTGGAAAATTTGATGGTTTGGACATGATTTGGAGAGGCACATACTTGTCTATTATTACTATAATAAAAAGTGCACACTGTTTCAGCTCCGAGTACATTATAAGGTAAAACGCCAACGTTTTGACATCACGCTTCTACATGCTCCTATATGCCTCTATGTCAATGGCATATTTTTTTGTTGTGCTGTTTCAGGTGGGTGACTTTGGCCTGGCCCGGGAATATGGTTCTCCACTGAAGCCCTATACTCCTGTGGTAGTGACCTTGTGGTACCGTTCTCCTGAGCTGTTGCTGGGAGCCAAGGTGAGTCAGGAAGCACTTACCACAGATCTATCTGAACAAAAATATAGATGCAACCAGTAAGGTGTTGAAATACAAAATAGTAATTTTCCATAGGCACAAAATATGTCCTTCAAATTTATGTTCACAAATTTGTTTCATTCCTGTTAGTGAGAATTTGTTCTTTGGCAAGATCTGTGCACCTAACAGTTGTGGCAGAAGCTGATTAAAAATAATGATTGTTGCACAGGTGCCCCTTGTTCTTGGGAATATGTCACGATACGAATTTTGAACATTGATATGATTCCAAATTACAAAATTCACTGCATTTTATAATACAGGAAAAAAGTATGTATATTTTTTTTATTAACATAGTGTAATGTTGAACTAACCTCATTACTTTTTCCCCAAGAGGCTCACTTATAAATGTTAACTTTGGTTATAGACCTTAGCATTTTCCTCATAGACGAAATACCCCTACTCCGAACATATTCTGTTTGTCGACTACCGCAGGTTGTTGAGGTGCTGCACTTCCAATGATGCTGGTGACTTTCTGTCTTGCAGAGGTGTAACAATTTTGTGCCTTGCAGAGGTGTAATCAGCAGTTTTGCTGTGGTACAATTGCTACTACCGAAAGTGTGAAACATGGAGACTAGAAACTTTTTTTATTTCATACCAAATTGGAAGTGTCAATTCTCCTGACAGCCTTCCTTTAGACAATAAAAGCCCAATACTCTACAGTAAATTGTGCGGGTGTCCCACAACACAATTACACCGATGTCTGAATTTTAGATTGTGGTGGCATGTTGCCTTTTCGTAAATAGCCATGGTTGGCTTTGAACTTGTGGTTTTAGCAAGTTACCCGTATTGGCCAGTGATTGATTTATGTTCTATTGTTCTCCAGGTTGATGGCAAAAAAATGTCAATTATTAATGAAATATATAATTTATATATAACACCTAAATTGTGGAGAAAGTGAAGCTGTCTGAATGCTTTCTGAAGGCACTGTATGTGTCAGCTGTTTGGGAGGCGTTCAGGAATCAGCAGCCCCTAACAATCAGAGGGATACCTTGAAGCTATGTAGTATTTGTTTACATGTACCTGTCGCAAAGTAGCTATCTAAAGTTAAACATCCTGTTAATTAAACATCCTGTTAATTGTTTTGGATAATTATATCTGCTAACATAATAGCTTATACAATTTTGTGTTCAGGTGGAGGTGAACAGACTTTCTGAGGCATTTATAAGTTACTATAAATGAATTAATCAGTTGGTGCATTTATTGAATTCAGAATAAACAAAAAGGTTTAAGTGATGAACAATGTATTTCTAAAATAACATCTCAGAAAGAGTGGCTTGCTTGACACACAAACCGGTACAACGACAGGCACACACTGTCATTACATGAAATGATGTTAATGCACTTAATTGTTTTACCTATATCTTGATTCTAGTCTCCTAAAATGTATTTTCATTTGAGGTGCCTTTGGAATTTGCAGCCCACACCAATGTGACATAATGACATTCAAACAGCAGAGTAAAATGGTCGGTAGATGCAACTGGTTACTGTCTGGAGCCTTAGCACCACTCTTCACCTTTCAGTACTGTGTAAGGATGTGATTCTGAACCCTGACCGAGTCTACCACAGCACATTTACCATGTTAACGCTTGTCCTCGCTCAGACTATACACTCCAACCCAGGGTAATTACATAAAAGCACTGACAACTGCTGATGTAAAAAGGGCTTTATGAATAAATTTGATTGATTGAAATTTCATCATTCTACAGTCTGTTGCTTGGAATATTGTGGTTTTAGTGGGTATGTGTGTTTCTGTCTCCACAGGAATACTCAACAGCTGTGGACATGTGGTCTGTGGGCTGCATATTTGGAGAGCTCCTTACCCAGAAACCACTCTTCCCTGGAAAATCTGAAATCGACCAAATTAACAAGATATTTAAGGTTAGCACTTTTATCAGTAAGTCTTATTTGCTTCAATTTTTTTGGTAAGTTAATACATTTGATACATCTGGCTGCATTCTGTTTTTTATTTGTCTCCACAAGGGGGAAGAGATAAGAATAGGATTTAATTACAGCTCAATGTATTCTCCAGAATGGGACTGCGATGCAGTCATCCTGTCTCTTTAGATAGACAGTGTGACATAAGTCTTTTCTGTGGCTGTCTGACCAGGCCAAGCTGTGAAACGTTACAGTAATTACCCGCTGTCTTCTTGCAAATGTTTGAGTACTCCTCTTTAGTAGTACCTTTAGCAATACTCTTGCATGTTATGTATCTCTCACACAGGCATGGCCAGCAGCATGTCACACTGCTGGCTTTCTCCTAAAGCTAATGGATTACCAGATATTGCTGGATACGTAGTTGGAATGTGTAGTTAGAGGTCACTCGTACCAGCTGGTCTAAAGAACAATTTCCAATGCTCTCGGACTGTGAAGGGGACATTGCCCTGCTCAGAGTTCAATTTTTTGGATGTGACGTAACTCTCTTGTTGCTAAAGATCCTATGGCACTTCATAAATATGGTGTTGTTAACCCTGGTGTCCCTGACACATTTCCAATCTGGTTGTCATCATGGCCATATAATCATCTCCAGCTTTTCCCCTCTCCTCAAGTATTCCCCTCTCCACCCCATGTTAATGAAAATATTTTTAGTGTGTGTATGTAGTTAATGCATGCGCTCACTAATAGATGTTAGTGCTCTGTATAATAATGTTGGCTAAATGACTCAAATGTAAATGCCATGTCTCTGTGTTTCGATGCGGGGGTTTTCGCTAGGACTTGGGGTCACCCAGTGAGAAGATTTGGCCGGGCTACAATGAGCTCCCTGCTGTGAAGAAGATGACTTTCACAGAGTACCCGTACAACAACCTCCGCAAGCGCTTTGGAGCCCTGCTGTCAGACCAGGGCTTTGACCTGATGAACAAGTATGTCTAGTTTTCCTAACTTACCGTAACCCTAGACTTACTCTAAATGTAACCTTAACTGTATATTTAAAGTGGGTGGATGTATGATTTTGACAGAATTCTTAATTATCATGCAAAACAATTTGTGTGTGTGTGCCATGGTGCTGTTTATACTTTGTTCTGTGCTATGCTTTCAGTGTCATCTGTTTCAGTCTCTGCACTCATGGCAAGCCGACTATAAACATTACAGAGAGGTAGCGACTTGGCGTTGCAACTACCTCGGCTCTCCTCCATGCTGGTGTTACATTTCACAGACAGACTTACTTTGATGCTCACTTTAGAAAAATATTTTTAAACCTAAAGCTACTGAACTCAATGAACAAACCATGAATGTCCTCTATATACTAGCGAAAATGAAATGTTAAGTTTTGCAATTCAGATGTTGACTTTAGAAACATAACATGGAGGAATTGTCAGCAGCAAATTGCTAACTCAAACCGGAGTACAGCTCCTCTGAATACCAAATTCTGCCCTGTCCAGTATGTTTCATATAGACAGGTGACAAATTAAAGTAAAAAACCAATATAAAGTGTCTCTGTAAGATGTTGGATCTCCATGAGCCACCAGAAGAGCTTTAATGTGCCTTGGCATATAAAGTTCTATAGATTCTATAAAGTCTCTGGAACTCTACTGGTGGAATGAAACACCATTCTTCCAAAAGATTATGCCTCAAACGGTGTTTTGGTGATGGTGGTGGAGACCACGGTCTAACACCTCAGTCCAGAATCTCTCATAGGTTTTCAATTGGGTTGAGATCTGGTGACTGCTAAGGTCATAGCATATGCTTTGCCTCATTTTCATTCTCATCAAACCATTCAGTGACCCCTTTGTGCTCTGTGGATATGGGCATTCTCATCCTGGATGAGACCCCTCCCTTCAAGATACCCATTTTTCACCATATGATAAAGGTGATCATGCAAAATATGTTTGTAATGATTTTCAGAGTTCTTTTCATTGAAGGAGGCACCCAAACCATGTCAGGAAAATGCCTCCCACAGCATACAAAGTCTCTGGACCTCCTCACTGGGGTCAAGCATTCAGGGCTGTACCGTTCTCTTGCTGTATGTCACACATGCACTCACCCACTTGTACAGAATATGGTGAAGGATGACTCATCTGACCATATCACTTTTGTTACACAACTCTGTGAACCAGTGCCTGTGGTTTTTGTACTCTGAAATGTTTGTTGGAGCGCACAAAAAAAAAACTTGTTTTTAAAACACTGTGCTTTTGTTACTTTTCGTGTGTTTGTGTTTACTTGAATGTTATGTATTGTTTTTGCAAACAAACATTCTCAGATGGCTTGTGGGCCTAAGACTTTACAAAGTAATGAATTGGTTGGTGTACAAAATAACCATAATCGTCTTTTTAAATTAATTTTTATTAGTATTTTCCTCCCAAAATTCGCATTGTCTTTTGAGATTAAGGCCTGACTAATAGTCTTGGCCAGTCTCAACCAATCAACAAAATGGGGCCCGTCCTAAACCCCAGGCCATTAGACTTTACTGTACTGTGGAGCCCTTTTGTACACTCACAAATTAAGCCTGAAGCTCATTAATGCTATGCACCAACTCAGTCCCTTTAATAGTCTTTCACTTGCACTCTATCAATGGTGCCAAACTACAAGGATTTTGCTACACCTGCAACATCTATGTGACAAATGGAATATTAAACATGAACCAGGAAGTCAAATTACTCGTGCTCAATAGCTGCAAGCTGTCTCATTAGACTCTAACCCCCTCTGTCTGTTTGGAATAGAGCTTGGACCTTCATATAGCTGCTGGAGTGGTGTAACTGTTGATCCATCTATACAGATGTGCCAGTCCTGCTTGGAAAATCTCACTCCACTGCACTAGGCATACAGTATGAATACACTGAGCAAGGATTTAGTTTTTTAGTCTGCCGTTGTCCAATCATGTTCAATAAAGTCTGCAATGGTGTCCAACATTATTTTAAAAATGTTTCCCTCTAAATAATTTGACACAAAGTATTACTGACATTTTTTCTTCAACTTTCTGAAGACAAAATACCTGTGTGTTTGTCCACCACTTTGTGTCCTAAGTAGCAGTTTTGTAATGTTATAAGCCTTTGCTAAAAACCAGCTTTTGAAAAAGACTTATAAATGTAATGTTTACTACAAAGCAGCAAATGCCTACCAGGCTGAATGAGACACCCTTTGTCCTCTGTGGAAGCTGAAATGCAAATTTGCGATGGGCGGCCATTTTGATCTTTTCCTTTACCCTTAGGTTCCTCACCTACTGCCCGAGCAAGAGGATACTTTCAGATGAGGCACTGAAGCATGAGTATTTCCAGGAAACGCCACAGCCCATTGACCCGTCTATGTTCCCCACCTGGCCAGCCAAAAGCGAGCAACAGAGGGTGAAAAGAGGCACCAGCCCCCGACCCCCTGAGGGAGGCCTGGGCTACAGTCAGCTGGTGAGGCTAGAATTTACTCTACACCCCTCTGTCCACTAGCTTTTGATCTCTCCACTTTGTCTCTATAACAGATTGCGAACCTACAGCACTTAACTATGTTTTTGAGTGACATCCTCATTGAGCTTATTGCTCAGGTTTTCAGAACCTCATATTTCCATGGCATGATGACACTGTTCTTCACCATCTAACATTTGTGGCTTGTCTCTCTAGGGTGATGATGACCTGAAAGACACAGGCTTCCATCTGACAACCAGCAACCAAGGGGCTTCTGCAGTAGGCCCAGGGTTCAGTCTAAAGTTTTAGCTGGATGTCCGGAGGCACTGCTTCAGGAGGGACATCTGGGACAAGGAGTCACTGGATGTGGTTTCTAATGTGTCTGGATTCATTGTGGGAATGGCTTCCCATGTCAGGGGTCAACTATCTCCCTTACCATGAGCCTTTGATAGTAGACACTGTTTAACCATGGAAAAAACTGCTCAGTTTCCTGTTTGCTTTTCATGTTCGCTAAATCACACCAGTTGAACCGTCAACCTTTCAAGTATTTTCACAACTCTGAGAATGTTCAGCTCTAATGGAAGTAAGGCATCTGTGCTTTGAAACCAAACTACGTTTTTGTCTGTAGTTTAGGCCATGCATTGGTTTATTTTACTTTGTAACGGATCCCCTACTTAACATAAAAAAACAATTACATACTGTTTTGAAAAGTAGCAAAAATAATGTCTTCAAGTGAAAAGTCGTCTTTTTATGAAAACCGAACTGTGCATCCGACCTGGCCAGGACAAGCTTTCAATTATGCTGTCCCGATTTCTACACCGATGGGCTCTTGACAAAGTGTGTTGCCTGTCTACTTTTTTAATTGCCTGCTCACCTCACTTTTCTAAAAAGGAAATGTGTTAAACAGTTCAGCAAGTTAGTTGTTGGCCATATCTCATACTTGTTTTATGTCTTTTTTTTTTTTTTGACTTAAACTGAGAAGGACCATATTTTAAGTGGTTAGTATATCCTCACTACTAGCCCTACTGTATAATAATGTAGTGTTAGAACTGTTGGTACATCATATTGTACAAACTTAAGTGTATGACTGACAGCTTACATACGTACACAGGTTTTTGTTAGAAATAAATTGTATAATTTTTATTAGTCTGCCTTTTTGCTGGTATTTATAAATGCTGTCTAAGCTAAGTAAACAGGGAAAAATGCCTTCCTCAAACCAAGTTCAATAATAGCCTTCCAAGGGTGATGTCATTATTTGCACTGCACACTTTCTTTCAGAAGAAACAGTCCTAGTCTTCTCCATCGCAATGTAAATGTATCCAAACTGCTATCATCCAATATTGAGTCAATGCTCTGACCTAAATTGATAATACTGCTCATGTTTAAATCCATCTCCATTGCAAAAAAAAATACTTTTAAGCCTTCATCTTTTCTGCTCTAACAACAGTCTGTTGATTACCCTGTATATCTTCAGCTAAACAGCTTTTTCGTTTATACAACCCAAGGGCATCATCAGACTTTTGGGGATTTAACCCCAGATGTCTTTTGGTCAGCCCCAAGTATTTTGTGAGCTGACATTTAATGCAGGGCTGTTGTCAATGAAACGTGTAACAGGAGCCGACAAGCTCCTTGTTTCCACAGCACAGGCTTTGTTTTTCATTGTGTAGGGTAGTATCAAACAGCAGAGGAGAACCGCCCTCTAACCCCTCCCTATCCAGTTCTTACCTCAAGTGTTAATAATTGGGTATTTCTGTACTTATAATCTGCATTTGACCCAGATGATAACTCAATGACCAAATCTGAAAGGCGTAGTGAAATAAATCCTGATTCACTTTTTCATAAATACATGTGAGTCATTGTATGTTGCTACTTGTGTTTTCCCTCTGGGTTTTACTGACCATTGGATAGTTAGAAAGTCTGTTAGAATGTTTTGCATAGTTAAAAAGTTAGAAAGTTTTGCACAGACCTAAGCCGTGTTTCAAGATAAACCTTCAAAACTATACTGGACAAGCTTTCTATAATTTATTCCAGTAGCCTTGAATTTATCTCAGCAATCCAGAACCACAATTAGCTTTACGCACCTCAAATGTTTCAACTAATAATGCCAATAATAAATTTAAAAAAAAAAGCCATACACAATCTTATTTTTCAAATTTAATTTGTGTTAAAGGCACTTGTGTATAATTATTTTAGATTTATATGTAGTATTATAGTGTCTCCAAACACTAATGTGTTTCTAACACATTTCCAAATATCTTCATATTGAAGAGTTTGCTCTATTCCAAAATATAACTTAATCCAAAAATAACCATTTGTGCAGAGTCTACATGTACTCCAATAATACCAAAGACCATAAATACAACCAAATTATTTTTCCAATAGCATATATGACATTTATTATATTTAAACCTTTGAGTCAAAATACCTAATTGGCAGGTGTAATGAGGCCAGTCCTTTTTCGTTTAAGAAAATAGAAAGTCAGGTTACAAATTAAACACACAAGGCTGACTAAAGAGAACCCAGCCAAATCCTGGACAATAGCCAAATACCTGAAGGGTAGCAATTCCCAAACAAACTTAAAGGATCATTCCGGTCACTTACTCACAAAATTGAAATTAACAAGCGCCTCCAAAAATACTGTCTAAAACAGTTTGAAGGTTGTGTAGAAGTGTTGTTAAAAAGGATCCTTGTCTAAAAAGGATCTCACCCGTTGTCAGAAGTTCAGTCCATACGTATTTGGACCATGACACAAGTTTGGTTTTGTTGGCTATGTAGTCGACCATTGGAGTTTTTAAATCAAATTGACTAAGAGGTTAAAGTACAGACTGTTAGCTTTAATTGCAGGGCATTTCTCTATAAACCGTGAGCCATGTACAGACATTTTATACATTTGTGGGGACCGACAGTAATTGTACAAATTAACCGTCTTAATGTTGTCATATTTAGTACTTGTTTGCAAATCCCTTGCATTTCATGTGACCAATAGACATCCCCAGATGCTGAGTATCTTCAAATCAAAAGCCCACGTCTTTTTGTCAAATGCACAAAATAAGTTTCATTCTGAGCAGTGAAATCCTTAAGACATGGCACGTGACATCTACACAAGTAACATGAAGTAAAATATAATGCAAAAAATAGAAAAAAGTGTACATAATGTAAACTAGCAGCAATTCCAGAGTGTAGAAAAGGGGTGTATGGACCATATGAAAGCAATATTAAATATGATAAATATACATGTAATAGTGCCTATGAATGTTACATTAAAATATGCTAATATACATTTGTATGTGCATAGAAAGTCATCAGAGCATTTGAAGTGTTCATGTGACCAATCTTCCTGGGTAAAGTGCCGTCTGGCCTGGGGGGAGAGGGTATTTGCCCTCACTGAAATGCATGCTCACTTGGATTCAGATTAAATGATTGAGTTTTGATTTGGCCATTTTAGAGAATTCCTCTTTCTGGCCCTGAAAAACTCCATGGTTGCTTTAGCTTCATATTTAGGGTCATTGTCATGCTGTGTGGTGAAGTGCCATCCAATGACATCTTAAGGCATTTGGTTGGATCTGTGCAGATAGAATGTTTCTGTACATGCTAGAAATCATCCTGCTGCTGCTGTCAGCAGTGACATCATCAATGAAGACAAGTGAGCCAGTTCATGTGGCATCCATACATGCTCAATCTATAACACCACCTCCACTATGTTTCACAGATGAGGTAGTATGGTTTTAGATTCTGAGCAGTTACTTTCTTTGTATACGCTTTCCTTTTCCCACCACTCTGGTACAGGTTAATCTTTGTCCCTAAAGGCTTGGTTTTAGAACTTAATAGTTTTTATGTACTTTTTAGCAATCGGGAACCTGGCCATTATGTTCTTGAGTCTTGCTAATGGTTTGCTTTTTGTGGTAAACCCTGAGGTTATGATGGTGTAGTATTTTCTGTGGTTCATCTGTTTATCCTGGAGTGTTGTTTATCTATTTGACTGTTGAACATTTTAAAATGTCTTTTATCCACTAAAATATTTAACTTAAGGTCACTGAATGGCATAGTAGCGACACAAGTTGTTTGCACAATGTCTTTTCTACGTTGATGTCGGTGACATGATTTATTCCTATTCCAATTTTAATCATTAGCCTGTGTCTTAACGTTTTAAAAGACAGATTTTCTTGCAACCAAATCCCAAGGTAATTGTAAGAAGCAACACGTTCTATAAAAGAACCATTTAGGGTAGTAATTTTAGGGTCACCCGAAGTTAGGTTCTATGTCCTAGTGAAGAGCTTACCTAACCTACGATCAATATATGATTTATTTTTTGTAATTGTGAGAAATCAGACTGCAGATGTGCTTAGCTTGTTCAGGAGCCGTAGTGTGTTGTCAGCATAAAAATGAAATACTCAGTTTCTTAAATAGTCACATATTTCATTAATTGATAGAGTGAACAATATTGGACTCAAAATGTAACCCTGTAAAGCTCCTTTGATGGCTACAAGAAATTTAGATTTGATTTCAATCTAAATTTACCCAGCTACAATAGCTTGGGTTGTCACTTACCAATGCCTCCAGGATTTTAACCAGGGATGACATTTTAGAGAGAGGGGGATGGATATCCAAGAAATGTTTGCTGTGTCTGAAAAATCGGTGGTTTTCCAGATATTAGGGATAACCCTTGAAATTATTGTTAGATTAAATAAATGTTAGAGCTCCACCGATAAATGGAGCAGCACTAACCAATAAGACTGGATCTAGCATATCAACCCCTGTGGTTTTCTTAATGTCTATAAGTAGCAATGAATAACGGACCTCTTTTTCAGTGAACAGACTCAGCGAAAACCCTTGACTATTAAAATCAGTGTTCCAGCATGATTAATTGTTTTTCATCCATTATTCTATCATTTATTCCTCTGTCATTTGGAGTAGTTATTCAAGGATTTTTCAAAAAGATTGTTTGCTTCAATTAAGTGGCAGTTAAAGGCAACAACAAATGCATTTTGATCTGTAATAGGTACTGAGTCTAACACTGTTTTGGCAGTGTGGTGGTGGCACCTGTTTGATAGTGTACTCACATAGTAGTCTGTTTGCTTTTCTAAGTTTTATACGTAGGTTACTCAATGTCTTAAAACTCCATGCTAGAAGTGTTTTTTCTAGCATTTCCCCACACCATTTTTTTATGAACAGCATCAGATATTTCAGAATTAAACCAGGGATTGGATCTGTTCTTGACTGTTATCCTAATGTAAGGGGCATACTTTTCTGCTATAGAGGTAAAAACAGTCAAATACTGTAGTGTGCTAGTTCGACCTCTGGAATGGCTTAAATGCAGTCAAGCTCACTTTCGGAGAGGTCTTTTCTAAAAAAGAATCACAAAAATGTATTTATTATAAAATGTGATTTGGCCTTCGGAAATCCAATGCATGCAATTGGGCAATGGTTGCTTATTTTACCAAAATACACCGCTTGCCATGTTTTTAATTAACAGATTAATTAACAGTTGTCACAATATAATTAATCAATGTAGACTTTTTTTTGTAAAAAATGTCCAGGAGTCCACCTTTTCCCCAACCTATCTGGTCTAAATACACTGCTCAAAAAAATTAAGGGAATACGTAATCATTACAGTATAACACCAAGTCCAGTCAACACAGGCATCAACCCAGCAGCAGAACCGGTATCTGCTCCTTTGTGTGAGGTGGAACAGCGGGCTACTGGTGTGCATGTTTCTGACCAAACTGTCAGAAACAGACTCCGTGCAGCTTAATTGGCATTCACCACAGAACACTAGAATTGGCAGGTCCGCCATTGGCGCCCCCTTCTCTTCAGAGGGGGGCGGGTTCACACTGAGCACGTGACAGACGTGAAAGACTCGGGAGATGCCGTAGTGTACATTATGCCTCCTGCAAAATCATCCAGAATGACCGGTTTGGCGGTGGTTCAGTGATGGTCTGGGGAGGCATGTCCTTGGAGGGTTGCACACCTCCACATACTAGCCAATGGTACACTGACTGCTGTTAGAAACTGGATGAAATCCTCAGACCCATCGTCAGACCTCACGCTGGTGCACTTGGCCCTGGGTTCCTCCTGGTGCAGGACAATGCCTGGCCTGATGTGGCCAGAGTGTGTAGGCAGATCCTGGATGACGAAGGCATTGACACCATTTACTGGCCCTCACATTCCCCAGATATGGATCCAATTGAGATCCTCTTGGACATTATGTATCGGTGCATCCGACACCGCCAAGTAGCACCACTGACTGTCCAGGAGCTCACTTATGCCCTGATTCAGATCTGGGAGATCTCCTAGGACTCCATCCACCCTCTGATCAGGAGCATGCCCAGACGTTGTCGCAAGTGCATACAAGCACATGGGGGCCATACACACTACTGAATCACACTGAGTTGCCGTGATGAAATTCATAAAATTCAAAAGTTGGAGCAGCCTGTGATTTCAATTGTTTACTTTGATTTTAGGTGTGAGTTTGAATCCAGCCCTCAATCGGTTGGTGATTTTGGTTTCCATTGACCATTCTTACGTCATTATCTTTTCAACGAATTACAAAATGTACAGTAAAGATTTTGATCTTTAATATATTTCGTTCAGCGGGACCTGATGTGTGATTTAGGTGTTTCCTTAATTTTTTTGGAGCTGTGTATACAGTTAGGTCTGGAAATAATTGGACACAGACATAAGTTTTGTTATTTTGGCTGTTTACCAAAATATATTCAGGTTACAGTTAAATAATGAATATGGGCAGCAAGTGCAGTTTCTCAGTTTTAATTTGAGTGTATTCACATCCAAATTAGAGAAAGGGATTAGGAATTACAGCTCTAATATGTAGGCCCCTCTTTTTCCAGGGACCAAAAGTGATTGGAGAATTGACTCAAAAGCTGTGTCATGGACAGGTGTTGGCTATTCCTTCCTTTTTTTCCTATTCCTTTATTTCTTCATCAGTTAAGCAGGTAAAAGCAACAGTTGATTCCAGGTGTGGCATTTGCATTTGGAAGCTGTTGCTGTGAACCCACAACATGCGGTCAAAGGAGCAAGTGAAACAGGCCATCCTTAGGCTGCAAAGAAAATCCATCAGAGAGATAGCAGGAACATTACAAGTGGCCAAATCAACAGTTTGGTACATTCTGAGAAAAAAAGAACACACTGGTGAGCTCTGCAACACAAAACGCCTGGATGTACATGGAAGAAAACAGTGGTGGATGATCATAAGATCTTTTCCATGGTAAGGAAAAACCCCTTCACAATATCCAGCCAAGTGAAGAACACTCCAGGAGGTAGGCATATCATTATCCAAGTCTACCATAAAGAGAAGACTTCACAAGAGCAAATACAGAGGGTTTGCCACAAGGTGCAAACCATTCATAAGCCTCAAGAATAGAAAGGCCAGATGAGACTTTGCCAAACAAACAACAAAAAAAGCAAGCCCAGTTCTGGAACAGCATTCTTTGGACAGATGAAACTGAGATCAACCTGTACCAGAATGATGGGAAGAAAAAGGTATGGAAAAGGCTTGGAACGGCTCATGATTCGAGGCATACCACATCATCTGTAAAACACGGTGGAGGCAGTGTGATGACATGGCCATGCATGGCTTCCAATGGCACTGGGTCACTAGTGTTTATTGATGATGTGACAGAAGACAGAAGCAGCCAGATGAATTCTGAAGTGAATAGGGATATATTGTCTGCTCAGATTGAGCCAAATTCAGCAAAATTGATTGGACAGCACTTCACTTTACAGATGGACAATGACCCAAAACACTGCAAAAGCAACCCAGGAGTTTTTTAAGGCAAGGAAGTGGAATATTCTTCAGTGGCCCAGTCAATCACCTCATCTCATCCTGATCGAGCATGCATTTCACTTGCTGAAGACAAAACTTGGCAGAAAGAACCACGAACAAACAACAACTGAAGACAGCTGCAGTAAAGGCCTGGCAAAGCATCACAAAGGAGGAAACCCAGCGGTTGGTGATGTCCATGTGTTCCAGACTTCAAGCAGTCACTGCAAAGGATTCTCAACAAAGTATTAAAAGTAAAAATTTCATTTATGATTGTGTTAATTTGTCCAATTACATTTGAGCCCCTGAAATAAGGGGACTTTGTATGAAAATGGTTGCAATTCCTAAATGTTTCATACAATATTTTTGTTCAATCCCTTGAATTAAAGCTGAAAGTCTGCATGTCAATTGCATCTCGGTTGTTTCATTTCAAATCCATTGTGGTGGCATACAGAACCAAAATTATGAAAACTGTGTCAGTGTCCAAATATTTCTGGACCTGTGTGTGTATATATATATAATGTGTGTGTCCGGATGGATATTGCAAGGGGAAGAGTTTAAAACAGTCATGCTACACTGTGCCAAAAATGCGACAAATCTGCTGAATGTATGTCAAAACTCTCAAGCAAAGAAGGTATTCCATCCAAAGAAAGTTAAATTGTTTCCTTTGGTGTTGTGAAAAAAGCAAGTCCCACAGTTGAACTTATTTCCATCTATTTTTCCATCAATATACCCCTTATCACAGACCAAAACTCTTTATTGTACACACCCCAAAATGCATTACAAAACAAAAAGTAGACATGAAATTAGTGGAATGTTTAGAAATTTACATACATTAAAATACATAAATCTGTACCTAAGTGAGTGAGGCCTTCATTTGATCAAGCTGTGTGCGTAAGTGAAGTTGTCCATGGAAATATAATTCTTAGAACAGACATCCCCATTCAAGTCCATAGCAGACATTTTGAAGGTACCCAAGAGTCCCCTTTTCTAGGAATAAATGTTCTATGTCCTTGTGTGTGTGTCTGTCCATTTGTCTATGTGGTCTCTGTGCTAATACTCAGCGCTTCTGTGTGCAGTTGGTGCTCTGCATTAGAAGCGAACGCGTACCATCCAAGAGTAGTTGGTGAGGACCTTGTTCTTTTTCCTCACAATGCAAGTGTATGTACCCTCGTTGATTGCATTGGCCACAATACTGATGTGGTCGTCCTTTAGGGAGATGTAGCCAGGGTGGGAGTATTCCAGAAGTTCTCCATCTTTGTACCAGCTACAGAAACAGTGGTGCAAACATATTATAGGACTGCATGGTATCAGGATTGGGGTCTAATCCATTTCAAACCAGTTTATTGTTTGTAGGATATCATGAATTGTTAGATATGATAATGGAGGTTAATAAGGCATACTCACTATACTTTTCCTTTCTTAGCAGCAATTTTCTTTCCACATCTGAAGGTCAGCTTCTTACCCTCAGCCACCAGCTTGTGTTTGGTCCGTTGGGGGGTGGGGGTGGGGGCCATGGTGGGGAAAGGGAACTCTGAGGAGAATTAGTGAACACAAGACTAAATGCTGGGGATATCTTCTTAAAGGGATATTTTGGTTTTAAGCATGTTAGACTAATTTTCAACTGTTAGAGTTGAAGCATCATCCAGACAGTTTTGGTCAAAGTTACACATTGGAGATTTCTTTCTTTTTAGTTGCATGCATGAGCCATATACTGCAGTTGTTGGACAAAGCAAAAATAAATCCTTCAAAATGTTGCCAAAATAAACTACGCAAGTATCTCATCTCTGAGGTCTATAAAGACCCATCAGTGCAAAAGCACTTTACTATTTCCACTATTACATCTGGAAGTATATGAGTGACAAAATGAAAATGCAAATAAACCGTAGTCCAGGGTTAAACTCTTGTGTGAACATAGGCTAAATTAGCCCATTGCCAGTCTTAGCCTGGTGCTAAGATAACCCAGGGCTAATAATAATTCAGTGTGAAAACACCTAAAGTTAAAAGACAAACAGCTTATTACAGGTTTCATGTCCCAACAAGATGTCTTGTCATGCTTTCTACAATAGTATAAGAAAAGCCTTGCAGAAAATGTCTTCCTGCAAATTCTTTACCCTATACTGAGTGTGAAGTTAAGATCAATAATCTACACGTTATTGAAGAACTCAATTTAAGCCTAATAGCTCATATCAACCTACATAAAAAAAAGTCCATTGTACCTATCAGAAATCCATTGTAGATCTTTAAGGACTTTCTCTATATAGTTAATGTAGCTACTTTATGCAGCGATTAATTATATTGATGTACACACACATGATGTACCTCATAACCAACTAGAAGTCTGTTTAAAAGAAAGCCATTATAGTTTGGGATGCAAAAATCCAAACTTGATCTTCCTACTTTAAACCTCAAGTCACAGACTGAAATTCCAGTGGTTTGGAGTCACTCTGGAATTTTCCACAGCCGTACAATGTCTCCCAATCGACAATGAGGAATGGATTAGGAGCCAGTAATGGTATCCTCTCTCCTCTACACATTCTCCCTTGTAACAAACATCTGACTAACCCATAACAATCTATGGCTGCTGTGGTGAGGAGTCAGATCCTTTTGTGTAACTGGAGGTCTTGGAGGTTATGGGAATTCAAGCTGCCAAGGTGCCTCATTGACATGCTCTGCTTGCTTACTGTAAGGCAGACCCAGTTTCATCCTGAGGTAATTGTATCAGAATGACTACCCCATTGACAAGTATCTGCCTTTAAATTGGTAGGGCTGCAAATCCTCATCACGGTTTTGCATGGCTAGACTTCTTTTTGGCTGCCTTTCACTGTATTGGCAAACAGTACTGAGCCATTCCTCGAACCAGTAGATTGGGAGTAATCATTTTTCCTCTGCAGTGCTGTTCTTACCGTAACAGAAATCACAGCTGGAGGGGCAGTGCTTCTGCATGAGCTTACGCTTGCTGTCGCAATAGCCTTTCCGTGCCCAGGCTGGACAGATAAAAAACCTATCCAAACATCCTGCAGAACAGGAGGAGGTGAAGGTTAGGAGGAGGGAAGGGAGATATCAGAGAACAACTTTAGCAGCAGCAAAGGAATTTGGGATGACAATCTGCTTTAAGATTTACAATGACCCACTGTATTACAAGAGGTTCAATAAAACGTTTTAATACTACATTTATTTACAGCAGGCAATTATTTGTCTTGCAGCAATCAAGTGCTTATTAGGACTAAATTAATGGTCCACAAATATGATTAGGTTGATATGTGCTACAAAAAACATAACACCATTGACTCTGTGTTTTTTTTGCAGGGCTCTTTCCTTTTAAATGCTTGACTTACCATATAGACGATGCAAGCCCCACACTTCGTCCTGCGTGATGGCTTTGCGCCCTGTCAAAGTTGCATTTAGATGCATGATGGCTTTAGGATTCAAGGAGTGCATGAGGCCCAGGGCATGGCCAATCTCATGAGCCGCTACGTGGACTAAGTCTGTCAGCCACACCCCTGTACACACAACACAACACTGTTAAAATGCTTCATTCTTTCTTCGGCAAACAGGCATCTCAAAAGTCTAGTGGCTGAAGTAATTTCCCTCCCCTTTATCTCATCCACAGAAATATAAGAAGGTACTGTGCACATGGAAGCTAGTCCTAAGTGGATTAACAACATATGGCTTTCCACTATAACAGTCTTTTCAGAGTAGGGTCAATGAAGAGACTACCCACTTGGCTTCAATAGCTTCCAATCGGAAGCAAAAACATTTTCTATCTTGGTTTAGTTAGGAGAGATCTTTGGTGTTATGCTGTTGACTTTTCCAGCTTCAAGACATAATGACTAATTTACTGTCTACAACCAATTGCACTGTTCAACACAGTGCACCAACTGTAACATGGATATTCAGTAATTGATCTGGACATCCAGCAAGTAGCTTTGGTGCAGAGTGCACAACATCAGCATAAAAAAACAGAAAAAGTTCACTGGGTGTAAGTGCCTTTTTTCCAGCTGAAGCGCATGTTTCCTAGAATCCAATACTCATGGTCGTCAAAGTGGATCTCGCCTGTTGGGGGGAAGAAGGCGTGAGCCAGTTCGCCAGTAATTCCGTCAAAACAGTGGTGCAAGTAGGACTGCAGACAGTCCGTGTGGTTGACGGGGTAGAAGCCTGCCAAAAAAGAGCGGTTCCTCAGACAGAGCAGCCAAGAGGGGAAACGCTCCAGCCTCTCTCATTTTACATACAGTAGAGTCTAAAAGAAGATTTGTTCTGAAGAAAAAGACACATTTCACTACGTAGGCCTGCTACTAGAATAGGGCTTTATATGCAAGTCATCATGTCTAGAATGGCTTATTCAGGTCATACACCCACCTATCTTGATGTCTGCATCCTGATCAGCAGGCACCTCCCTAAAGCTGAAGGGCGAGACGTCACTCCACATAGTGAATGCTTTGGCAAAGCCCCGGCGTGTGTCACTGGCATTTATCAGGTTAGTTGGGAAAGAGAGCAACCTGGACAGACACAATGGGGTTATCTGGTTAAACTCAAGACTGAATGAAGCACTAAAAGTACTGTTCCTCAAGTACTGTATCTACAGTCAATATAGCATTTCCTTTTGTTTTTAGGCAGTAAATGTTTGTTTAAAAAGGAAATAGTGATGAAATCTCTACTTGTATGTGAGCTTGAACTTGTCCCATTTGAGTTTCTCGGGGGTGAGGGTGTAGCGCTTGTTCCTGGAGAGGTGGAGAACCTGCGAGTGTGCATCAGTGCTAATCCCAATCATCAACACACCAGAAGTGTGAGCTTCTTCCTTGGACAAAAAAATGCAGATTAACCACCTGAGATTTGGCATGACCAGTTAGGAGCTACGGGATATCTGTTAGTTTACCTCCTGGATACTAACAGATGTCATTTCAAGATTTATTTTAAATTCATTAACATTATCTGAATATCCTGAGTCTTGTGTAAAAGACACTTGAAAAATAATCAGAAGACAACTTTTAGGATCATTAAGAATATGTTCTATGTTAGCTAGGTTGGCAAGTATTTCTATGTTGTGAGACTCTAACGTGTGATAATTTAATGTTTGTCTTTTGTTTATATAACTGCTTCTCTTTGTGGCAGTCTGACCATTGACCAGTTATAACACCAGTTATAGCACCTATGATTGGTACACAATCATAACAAATTTGATCATTACAAACTTTCCTCTTTCATGATCTTTAAAGGATTCAGGATACCAGTAGAAAAAACATCCCTTGTAACGATTAATTCCTATTTGTCATTCAGAAGACGCTTCTGTAACAACAATCGGAAGAACGCGAATGTAAATTAAACAGAGAACCTGACCAAGAGCAACTTTGAACTGCAACACCAATTCTAAATGTAATGTTGGGCCCAGAGCGTGTTCTCTGCTAACATAATCCAAAAACGTGCTATGATCAATTTTACACATTCCATTGTACAAGCTGCATTAGCATTTTAAATAAAATTATGTGGGGTAACATGGGGCCATACGCCCACTGAGGTAAGACGCCCCCCACATGTAACTCACAAAAACCACAAAATGTCAAAAAAAAAAAATTCAACATCTCCTCTGGCTGCCACTAGTCTTAATCAACTACACATTTCCTTTGTATCATCACACCTGCTCAGTCAACTGTCAAAAATGTTTTCTGAATCTCATTGTAAAGACTGCTGGGATTTAAAATAATGCCTTATTTAAACGATAATAAGTTTAGTTTAACTGTATGAAATGGTGTGTAAGGAAAAGGTAAGTTGTGTAAAAAAGCAGGGCCAATTCTTTAAAATCCTAAGACATTATCTTCTACTGGGATAAGATTCCCTGGTGGGCAAATAACCCTAAGGCATTATCTTCTACTGGGATAAGATTCCCTGGTGGGCAAATAACCCCATGGGGGGGGCATCTTAACCCACAAGCTGGAAAAAATGCCCCTTTCCAAAAAAATACATTTGATTAAATACAAATGAATCAGTCAATGGTTGCCATTTATTTTACTTTATATTATATGTTACCCTAAGCATAGCCATCTTCAACATACAAAAAATCACTAAACTTTTCTTTATTGTGTCAGTAAATTGACATTGATCTTAGTTACCCCAAACTACCCTAACTGATAATTAGTTGGTGAGTACGATAATGATTGTAATTTATTGATTATTGATTGGCATATCATAGACACCGATTTATAGAATCAAAACATAATTGAAGTTAAAAAGACTCGAGAACAATTCTCGTTATCTTCATTTGAACGACTGTTTCCAGTGCTGCGGCCAACAGGTGTTAGTTTTACGTTCGCAGAGAAAAATAGATCAAGCCCTACAGGATTATAAACACATGTTTATAACTGATAATTAGACTCTGGTCCCAATAATGAATTCAATTCGTTGATTATAAATTGTGGTGATACACACAAACACTGGCCTATATGAAAAGATGAGCGTATGTTGAAAAGACTTGTGAACGACTAAGTGACTCGTTCAATTGTATTGTTTATTTGAACAACAAGTTGGTTGATTCGAACAGCTGGCAGAGTTCTAATCATTACTGGCAGGATTTATACACTGTCTTCCTGTTCAGTTTATCGACCAACAACTTTGCCTAACCTGCGTGGTGAAAAACAGCAACCTATAGGGAACAATCCAAAAGAAAATTACACGTTTAGTGCTGATAATTGCACACAGGACGCTATTAATCCCATGTGTTGATCACTGAATTTTATGACTCAGTCGTACAGTTAGCCTATGTCAGGGGTGTCCAAACAGTTCCATGGAGGGCCGAGTGTCTGCGGGTTTTTGGTTTTTCCTATAAATTGGTTCCCAGTTCACACCTAAACAACCAGGTGAGGGTAGAAACTAACCAATTAGTAACCTAATTAGTCAATAAAATACACGGTGAGAGCGAAAACCTGCAGACACCCGGCCTTCCGTGGAACTGTTTAGACACCCCTGGCCTATGTTGTTTGTTTGAATTTGTTTAACAACTTATAATTCGCTGGGATCCGGTCTTGCGGGTTATGTGCATTACTTACCCAAATTAATGAAATGACTCAAAATATTTGTTATTTTTACTGAACGACTCGAAAAGATTTTTAAAAATACCGTCAAGTCGCTGCGCTCAAAATTCAAGTAATTTTAAATTTGATGACCTCCTTAAGTAAGCGAGGTGTTTAATTGGACCTCCCGCTTTACTGGAGAAGCACTACATAGGCGCAACCAGACGGCTAACAGCGCGTCACAGTTCGTCAATCTGTAAAAAAATGTTGGAGAAACTGATTTTGTTTGTAACCGAGTTCCCACAACAATACAACACTACACTGAATGCAAGTTAAAAAGTGTAGGCCTATATCATCAATCAAATTTGAAGTTATTGACTTGTTGTTCATTAATAACTAACAACGCTATTTAGAGAATGAGGGCTAGAATAGTTGCTAGCAAAAAAATGGTAGACATGTTTTTGATGTCGCGCCTTCACTAGCATTTGCGCCCAACCTTTTGTTCAGTGCAGCGCGTCTGACCCATGCGTCGCTCTGTATAAGAGTGTCTGCTAAAAGACTACAATGTAAATGGTGTATGTTAACACCCCCATGCCAAGATCACAAGAGCATGACTACTGGAAAAATGTTCTCTGGACTGATAAGTCAAAGGTTGTCTGGCTGCAATCAAATCAAACTTCATTTATATAGCACATTTTCCTACAATCAAATGCTTTTCAATGTGTTTAACAAGACAATAAATTATTAATAAATTAATAACGTAAAATGGTGAAATAAAAAATTAAACAATTAAACACTATACAATTGCATGGCTAAAAAGGTGAGTTTTAAGATCTTTCTTAAAAATGTCCAAGATTTGGGAAGACCTCAGATCATCTGGCAAGCTGTTCCAGAGGACAGGACCATAACGGCTAAAGCCAGCTTCACCAAACGTCTTGCATATTACCCAATTCCAGACATCAAAGTAAACCATGGAGTCCAACATCACAGGTTTTTGTAAAATACAAGAAAGTTGCTTATTAGAAATGTGTGACACACACAAGAAAAATGGGTAGGATATAGGACAATTTCTAAGGCATGGAATATCCCCAGAGTACAGTAATGTCCATTATTAAGAAATGGAGAGAATATGGCTGTGAATTGGTCTAGAACAGGATGTCTGGGCGAGAAGGGAGCTAATCAGGGAGGCAACCAAGAGGTTGGCAACTCTAAAGGAGTTACAGTCTTTCACAGCTGAGCTGGCACTGCAAATACTGTAACAATAGCCCCGGTGCGTCACAAAAGTAGCCTTTATGGGAGAGTGGTAAAAAGAAAGTCTTTGTTGAAAAATCACTCACAGCAAAGCATGAGGGAGACACTGAGACCAAGTGGAAGAAAGTTCTATGGTTTCAATAAGCTTTTTGGCCTTAGCGATAAGCGCTATGTTTGATAGAAGCCTAACAGGGCACACCATCCTGAGAACACCCTCTGTATGAAGGACGGTGGTGGCATTATCATGCTATGGGGATGCTTCTCTGAGTCAGGGCCTGGAAAACCTGTGAAGACAGAGGGCAAAAATGGATGCTGCAAAATACAGATAAATCCTGGCAGAATGCCTGCTAAAGTCTGCAAGAAACCTGGGACTTGGGTGAAGATTAATCTTGCAGCAGAACAATAGCTGATGAACAAAAAAGTAGATGTCCTGGAGTGAAAGATGTCCAGTCAAAGCCTGGACCTCAATCCAATTGAGAATATGTGGAAAGAGTTAAACATTGCTGTTTAATAAATGTCCAACTTGATGGAGCTTGACCAATTTTGCAAAGAAGTATGGGCAAAAATTGCTTGGTCCAGATGTGCAAAACTGACAGAAACTTATCCAAATAAACTCATGCCTGCCAAAGGTTACTCTACCAAATACTGACGAAAGGGGGTGAATACTTACGCAATCAAGTATGTTCATGTGTGAAAAAAATACAGAATCCTTATTTTTTTCACACATGAACATTGTATTTCTGTAAGTAGCAAGTAGCATTGAAATTAAGATGAAAAATCCATTTCTAAAAATGTGTTTAAAAAAAAGATATACACAACTCTCAGGGTGTGTATTGTTGATGTACTTCCTTACAGCACTGAGCTATATTAGAGTAACATAGGTTTTAGTATCATAATGAAAATCTACTAATATTTTTAACAAAATGTTTTAATTGTCTTATATTGGTTACTTCCCCTTCATGTAAACATGTAACTTCCCACAGTAAATTACAAAAACAGTTGAACTGGCAATTCTGTATTTGTTTATATAGTACTGATGGTTATCAACGTTGTTTTTAAAATCAAAACCTTTGCAGTTCCACATGGCAAGGGTTCTAGTTAGACAAGCTAAGAATATTCAACTCAATTGTAATTCTGTAGTTACTGCATCACATAACTTCAGGCTATTATTCCAGTGCCTTGCATTTGAATGTTACGTGTTGCATTTTCATGCAAGAGCATTCCATCTTGTGGAAAAGGGAAGTGGTCAGCAATAAAACTGCTTTCCAAACTATGATACATTTTGCAGATATGTGTGATGTCCCTTTAGGGAGAGGCAAATAGGTGCTTAGCTGATATATGTTGTGATTATTTTATGAACTATTGTAATATAATGTATAGTAAATTACAGTTACAGTATTGCATGTATTATCCAAATCACTTCAGGTAACTTTGTGACAGGTGACTTACATAGGTGAATGAGATAACACCTGGCCATCAACAATACGGCATTAGACAAACCAAATCTGATGTCATTACGTTCATTCTATTGAAACGTACGTACCAATATGGTAGAAATATAACTTAAAAAAACCTATTTATTCTGAGATAGATTATGTATACGGTATGCATTCCTTGAAGATATTCAATGCTACTCAATCCTCAGGAAAATAACAGCATTGCCAAGACTTGAGGCCCAGGCTCCAAGACTAACATGTGAGGAACCCAGCAGAAGACTAGAAAAGAAGAGGACATAGAAGCTAATGCAGTCTTTGATATTAAGTTTAAACAACATGAGAGCTGTTTATGCAGCCTAACCCTAAATCATAATTACTGAAAGCAACAAGTTGTTGAAAAGTCCAGCTATACCCTTGGCAAACTGCTACTCTTTTTCTTCCTATGGTAAACAACAGAAAATGGAAAGGATACTAAAGTCCAAAACAAGCTCACTCACCAAACAACAAAGAGATTGTTGTGTGCTTTTCTTTTAACATTTCTAAACTGTCTGACTCTCATTTACTAACCAGTGATTCTGAGCGGTCTACCTTAGACTGAATAGAAATAAAAGTATACTATTTTAAAATAAAAATTAAACCAACTTTGTGTAAGTCTAGGTAACAATTTAGCCAACCAGATCAAACCATGTGTATTATGACAACATTTTTGTAAATCTATGTTTTTCTAAACTGAAAGAGAACGGGTAGGGGGTTTGATCATTATCATGCACCATCATAAATACGGAATGACTCCAACTGTAGTAAAGGAGACATTTTGACAAATAACTACTGACAACGTAAAGTAATTTAGATTCCTGTGTGAGGAAGTCAGTATGCTATTCTTACTTATAGCTACCTATATTACATTTTAAAAATAAATAAATGTAACTTTATGGTCTTGGTAGACACACAAAGCCAATGTCCAAATTAAGCAAATGAAGGGAAAGTTTTCTTAAATGGGAATCATTATTAATAAAGTTGATCAGAACTTATTTCATACCTTGTTTAAATGTGGTTTCATTTGTGCCTCATAGAAATGGAATTAAGTATATATAAAGGGAATTACAGAAGGCATAACGAAGTAGTGGCATTGTGACACTATACCTTTAGTCTCCGGATGGGAAATGCTGTGGTTTCTTGCATCCCTGCAAACAGAAATCCAAGCAGCGTCATAGTTAACAGAGAAGCACTTTGTAAACTCCCGAACGTCTGACACAACATCGTTGCAATATCAACTTTCTCAAATAGACCTCAAACTAGACAATTTCACCACCATCTAAACCCATGGAAATAACTGTCCATCCATTTCATCCTTTTATATGACAAAACTATTTCAGTTGATGATAACTCCAGCAAAGCACAATCCAGTGGACTGAGTTACGGAATCCTCGGTCACCTACCGCCCGCTCAAGACTGCATCAAAGTTTGAAACGTTCTACACAACACCCGGTCCGCAGCGCCATTCCGCAGCCTGCCAAATGGTTTCACATTACTACATGAAGGTCAGAGCTCGACAATTTTCGGAAAACCCGCTGCCAGTGTTGCCAGATGGTGTGGTTTCCGACATAATTGGGTTATTTTTAATGACAGTGTGCGGGCAAAAATGGGCTTGGGCGGGTCGATTTACAGACAGGACTGGATAGAAAAAATAGCGTTGGAGCGTTTTTTTTGTGGAGTCCGCGGGTGATTGGGCAGTACTCTGTTAATGATATCTGGCAACCCTGCCCGCTGCACGTACAGATGCGGTATCTTCATTTGATCATCCTGTTGCAAGTTTCTGCACAGTTGAGTAGTAACGCAGTAGGCCTACACCATTTTCACAATTTACATACATTTTCACGTGACCATCCCTAACCATTTGGAAAAAAAACAAGTGAGGCTCCCCTATAGCTACCCAAACTATTAATTAAAACCATTGCTTAAAGGGGAATAACAAGGAATATCTACAAATTGTCTAAGGTCATACATAGTTTGAAAACATTGTTTGACTGTTTCTATTTGCACACAACGCTTTCACTCAGGGAAAGCTGGGTCGAGTTAGTGCAAGTGCAGCATCTTCTGGTGATGTTGCTGTTATTATAATTTGATTGGACTTTGTGTGTTTCAGGGCTTTTGACTGGTTCAGTATATTTAAAAAAAATGTATGTGACACTGGAGCCCAATCGGCCCACACTAGTTGCAACTTCACCCTATTCTATGTACATTCATGTACATTAGCACATTTTTATGTATCCATCTATAGGCACTACAACACTTATATTTAGAATATTTAAGATTTCTATTCAAACAGTCCATATTCACATTTCTACATTATTTGAAATTGCTTCTAGTCACTATTGTTATGTATATTTAGTATTTTCTGTTATTATTTTTGCTTTGTATATTTCTTTATTACTATGTAGATGTCGCGTGCCATGTCACAAGAATTTCATTGTTCAGAATGACGCATGTTATTCAGTGCACTTGACAAATAAAAGACTTTGACTTTTGACTTTGATTTTGGATTAAGATGACTAAGCTACTATGTCCATAGGCATTGCCTACATCCAGTAGAAGTAGAACTGTGTGTAAAAAACAACGGATTGAAATAGCCTAATATTAAATACTGTGGCTCTGAAAAGTATTTAGCCCCCAAGGATGTATCTATTTTTGTGTGAGTTACAACATGAAAGAATATATATTTGATTAGGAGTTTTTTTTGCCACTGATCAAGAGAGAAAATATCTTATTTTGCAATAAGGCATCCTTCACACATGCTATCCTCCAAATCCTCAATTAGGTCAATCTAGTCTTTAGGCTTGCCGCTAAAAATCTTCTGCGTAAGTTATATGTAATGTCTTTAATCTCTGGCTAATTATCCCTTTCTTCACACAAAACAGCAGACTCATATGTATCATTTTATTTGTGTCACTTTTAGGAAAATGCCTTATCCACCTTAACTCAGTTCTAATAGTGACCTCCACTCTGGTAGGAACTGTAGATCACTGGTCACTCCTAAAGTCTATACTATCTTTGGTCGACTGTCATTTCAGTTAACTGCTGCCAATAACTGGTCAAGTCATCCATGAAAATTGACTCACCTGGTTAAATTGAAGGAACCCAGTCATCCTACTCGAAGACACAACAAATTTTCTTTTATTGACACCCACTGGGTACCTCTAAATTGTCAATGGGTGATTCTCGGACAAGGCGTGTGCTCCTTTTAGATTAGATTAGATTCAACTTCATTGTCATTGAACAGTACAAGTACAGTACAACGAAATGCGGTTAGCATCTTTCCTCTGGGTACATAAACCTTGCCCTGAGCGCACAGGCCTGAGAAAGAGAAACTTGCTATAGATCATCTCTCAGGCCCATAATCTCCCTAGCCTGACATGTCCACTTCTCCAGGGAGAATGTTATTTTTATAATTATTTTTAACCCTCACTTTACCAATTGACTGAGAACACATTCTCATTTACATCAACAATCTGGATGCAGTTAAGGTTATCTGCCTTGCAAGCATAACATCATTAATATACACTGAGAATAAAATACCTTCTAAAACACCTATAGTCGGATCAGTAGACACCATGTTTGTATATCTGAGTTCTGTAGTTAGCTGAGATAATGCATTTTTATTTTCCATGGATTTTATTGTGTTCCAGAACGTTTTAGGACCAGAACCACTGGCGGAACATTGACGTTTGTAAAATCCAGCCTTTGCTTACTTGTTTGATCAAATAATCAGTGTACTGATTATTTGATTTCCTGAAATGTTGTGTCAGAAGGGCGTTTAGACGCCAAAATGTTGCCAGAGCATGTAATGGGATTGTAGTGGTTTTTAGTACCAACTGCTCTGTTCTGAGCATGTAACAATTATAACAGGACTCGATGGATCAATCAAGAGGATAAGGTTGATTCTGGGCCAGTGGTTAATTTAAGAAGGCCTGCTCATTAGTGTTTTAACCAATGTTTGACATTAGGTGTAGCCTTCAATCATTGTTGATCATTGTTGATTCAAGGCTACACCTATGGATGTTTCAAGGCTACATCTCCGTATAAAATATTGACGGTAGTTACAGGCTTGATTAATACATCTTTTAGGTTTTTCGCAATATTCAATCAGTGGGAAAAATGTGACTGTGAAATATCTTCTTTGTTTTTCTAAATGCATTCTAATTTATAGGAATAGAGGACTGTGACATCCTTTACATTTTTCTCAATACATGTATATGGCGGAAAAATATTGTCACATTCTTGATATGTTTCTAAATCCTTTACATTAATAGGAAAATACAAGTTTTAAAACCTTGACGTTTTTCTCAGTACATTGCATTAATGGAAAAAGATGATCGCCATTTTTGTGATGAGACTTTTAATACATTGCATTAATGGCAAAAGAAAAGTGCCACAAGTTAGCTATTTTTCTCCATAAATTGCAATCAATGAAAAAGGGGCTAATGTAGAATTGACATTTTTCTAAATATAACGCATTAACTGGAAATACAAGTGTCACAAGCTAAACATTTTTCGAAATAAATACATTTGGTGGAAAAAGATTGTCACATTCTTGTTTTTCTAATGCATTACGTTAATGGGCAAATATTATTGTCACGGCCTAGACGTTTTTCTCCATGAATTGCACAAATGGTGAAAAGACGAGTCCCCAAGTATACATTTTGCTCAATACAGCATAAAACATGACAGCAGTTGCGCTGATTGGCTACTCTTTAATGGCTGCGGATGGAGCATTTAGGCTTGAAAAAAATATGTACAAAATATTATAATCATAATCGTCTTTAACAAAATATTTAGAATTGCACCCTTACTCTAAAGGTAGTGATGGCCATTCGAGGCTTCATTACAGTTCTTCTAGCAGCAGGATATTATACTAGCAGCGCTAACGCAGATTTTCTTTTTCAAAATAAAAGCCATCATTGAAATATATAAGGCAAAATAGTTAACAATCTAGTCTGTACATTTTACGTTTAATATTCAGTCCAATTTTATTCTTGTCTGTTATTTTTCACAGCCTAGATTGTTAACTATATTGCCTTATAAATTTCAATGATGGCTTTTATTGTGATAAAGAAAATCTGAGTGCTGCCACCATAATATCCTGCTGCTGAAATAACGCGAATGAAGCCACGAATAGCCATCACTGTCTAAATTATTCCAAAAATCCGTGCTCCGGAAGTACATAGCTAGTTATTCTTGCCTTCCTTACACGCTGAAATGGCGTCGGTCAGGGTTAACTGTGATCAGCCAGTGAAATATCCTCAAAATTGACACGTAACAGATTCGCCAACGGAGCAGGGTCAACCCTGTGGGGTAGCGGTCACATAAAGATGTAGATGTTGTCACATGATCTGAAATAATTGATCAGAAAAAGGATACATGAACAGGTAAAGTCCGGTGTCGGACATTTCATTTCTGTTGCCGGGTAGCAGCTGGGTAACAAGCTAGTTAGCACACTGGCAAGTTAGCTAGCTAGCCTTAATCCCATAATCTCTATAGTTGACTATCCAACCCTTTATTACAATGGTCAGTGGACAGGTTTACGAGGTTATCGGAACTAAATAATGTGACCATCTAACAAGTGTTTTTCAATTCACAACTAAGTTAAGCTGGTCCAGCAAGTATATTCATAATATTAACTGCAGCTACTCTGGAAGTACTGTAATTCAAACAGACCCGTTCCAACGTCCTACCTAGCATATAGTGATTTAATCCTGCTCAACAACAAAAAAAATCTGGTCTTGTAACCCTTCAATAAAGGACAAGCTGCTTCCTAACTACTGTTTAATAACCCTCAATCCCTGGATTCTGATGTTATTTGGTGATTACATTCAATATTCATCGTATGCAAATTAAATTCTGTGTGTGATGTCTCTAATTCTGTTGTTTCAGGTTTACCATCCATTTTATTGTTAATGAATGCTGCTGATACTACTTCGGACCCTGGCAGAGGTATGGCTGTAGGGCAGAAACCAAGCAGTGCAGAGACGTATGTTTTGGCTGGATCTAATGGACATAAAGAGACAAGGTACCCAGTTTTGAATGACACTGTGCCAAACAAAACTGCCAACCCCCGAAGCACAGGGATGGCTAGAGTCGCATCGGACATGAGGTACAAGTGTGCTGCTTATGTGTTGGCCCTGCGGCCGTGGAGTTTCAGCGCCTCACTTACACCGGTAGCGCTGGGCAGTGCCCTGGCTTACAAGCTGGAGGGCTCTGTGGACTTGGTTATCCTGATGGTGTGTGCTGTAGCAGTGCTGGTGGTGCATGGGGCAGGGAACCTGGTTAACACCTACTATGACTTCTCCAAAGGGATTGACCACAAGAAAAGCGATGATAGGACTCTGGTGGATGAGATCCTGGCCCCGCAGGATGTGGTCATGTTTGGAGCACTGCTCTACTCTCTGGGCTGCTTGTGTGCCACTCTGCTCTATTTTCTTTCCACGTTGAGGATGGAGCATTTGGCCCTTATCTATTTTGGCGGGCTCTCCAGCTCTTTTCTTTACACTGGAGGTGAGCTAAACATTAACCTGTTTCAAAATGTACTGACATTTCTCTTACTGTTTACCAGTACTAAACACAGACACACAAACATATCCAGATACTTACAATATCTTCCCTGTCCTGTTTCCAGGCATTGGTCTTAAGTATGTGGCCCTGGGGGATGTGGTGATCCTGATCACCTTTGGCCCCCTGGCAGTCATGTTTGCCCATGCCGTACAGGTGGGCTACCTGTCGGTTCTGCCCCTGGTCTACGCCGTCCCCCTGGCCCTAAACACGGAGGCCATCCTACACAGCAACAACACCAGAGACATGGACTCTGACAAACAGGCAGGCATTGTCACTCTAGCCATCCTCATTGGGCCCACGCTGTCCTACATCCTCTTCAACCTCCTCTTGTTTGTTCCCTACATGCTCTTCTGCATCCTTGCCACCCGTTACACTATCAGTATGGCTCTGCCCCTCCTTACGCTGCCCATGGCCTTTCCACTGGAGAGGCAGTTCCGCAGCCAGTGCTATTCGAAGATCCCCCAAAAGACAGCAAAGCTCAACCTCCTGATGGGACTTTTCTACGTCTTTGGGATCATTCTCGCGCCTCAAGGCAGCTTACCGCTATTGTGATCCAGTTGTAGCTCCAAATCATTTTAATATTTTTTTTATTGAAATACAGACTAGTATTTCATTTTTTTCTCTTAAAGTGAAGGCTTTAATTTATTGTCTAATTTGTTCAAGCAGAGAAAAAGACAGTTTAGTTACACAACTGTACTACTGACAGATAATCAGAACTGTTCCAGTATTTTGCGTTTTCCAGTATTTTGCGAGTTCTTTGTATCGGTTGAAGTCTGATATGTGCTCAGGCTCCTTTTGTATGAGAATTCAGTACAACACATTTTAACTCGCTATGCCTCCACTAAGAAAGACATTGAAGAAGCAATTGCCATTGGGACCTAAGACTTGCTACTAGTGATGCAATTGTTTAACATGTCAATAAATCAAATCTAAACCCTTTTAATCTCATTAAATGGAAATTATTTTTTGGGCTTATTTCAGAACAGTAGCCTTTATATTCTTTTGAGTTATATTTTATTCTCTGACACAGGAATGCAAGGGATTCCTCAATCCACTCTAGAAATATGAACTTGTAATGCAGGGAAAGTATATGGAAATGCATGAGTAGTCCAAATTCTAGCCTATTTTGCATTTGGATTGTTCAGTGACCATAGGATTTTACCATTGGCCTATATGTTTTGAGAAGTTATGGATAAATACATCTTTTATGTCTTCAGTTTTTATTCCACGTTGTTTAAGGTCATTGTAAAAAGTGAGGTTGTTGAATCCACTTAATAAAACGAAGGCAATGATTTATATGCAATACTATTAAGTATAGTAGATGTAAAGTATGTTTTTAAGTAAAATTACTTGGAGTTGTACTAGTTAAAACAAAATAAGTCCAGTAGAATTTAATTAAATCTACTTTCAAAAGAAGACTGTGACAAAATTACCCAGTTGAAGTACATATGACCTTTATATTTCCGTTTACATGCATTTAATAAGATTGAATGTAAACACTAACATGACTTGTCTCCTCGTCTTCCCTTACTGAACACGACTGGAATAGTAGTAACTAATCCAGGGTGGTTTAGGGTGGGGGGATAGTACTGCGAGTGTCTAAAACCAGTATGAGGAGAATACAAGTCAACGCAAACTGATAGACATACAGAAAGTAAAAGTGAGGAATTTCTCAGGCTCTAGTAGAAAAAAAAAGATATCTATTCATCATGCCTCATGATGCAACAGGTTGCTTAATACAAATATAAATTAATAAATGTTATTTTTCTATTTTATATACTCAGAATATATATTTAATTCCTTAGCAAACATGCTGAGTTGGATTTGTTTTTAACTTTTTTGGAAAAATGAAATTAACAAACCATTGAAACAACTTGCGTTTTTATTTTTCAAGTGTATGTTGCTTGTTTTTGGGGGGAATGTTTCTTCACCTCAGATTAATTTTTTACAGTTTTGAGTTGTTGTAGTAACTGTTGTAAAACAATAAAGAAATATACACTTTCGTACTTGGTAAGTTGATGCATAGCCAAAACAAAAGTGAAAAATAAAGTAAAAAAATACCTGTCCACCTTGGATTTAATATTTGATCTATGATTTATTGATCCATGCCTTGACCCTGTCCAGTGTTGTGATGTTCAAATGAATGCTCAACATTTTTTCTCTCATTGTTAAGTTCTTATGTCTTGACATCTTTATTTACAATGGTAATTATAAATGAAACAACTTATATTCCTATTCATTCGTTGACGTTGCCTCTTATTACATATCACACCAATTGACCAATAACTCCATTAGTCAAGGGCATTTAGCATTTTACTTCTTTAAATAATCTTGTGGGCCTTAATGAAATTAATTTACGCAAACACAAATACTGAATTTAATACAGTTATACAGTTTCCCTGAGCAAACACTTTCCTCTGACATGGTTGAAGGTATAGATATAGAATGGATATTGAAAATGTGTTAAATCCATATCCACTGTCAAATTTGTTTAACAAAGCTGATTATTTGTACATTATTAAATCCTGCAGAGTTTCATTATGTAGGTCTAATATTAATCATATTGCTGGAAATGCTTATTTTTAAGACATTCAAACTGAAGATGGCCCAAAGCATACCACCTCATCTGTGAAGCACAGTCGAGGTAGTGTTATGGCATGGGCATGCATGGCTGCCTCTGGAACGGGCTCACTCATCTTTATTGATGATGTATCGAATAATGGCAGCAGCAGATTAAATTCAGAAGTGTACAGAAGCATTTTGGCTACCACTGTACATAAAAAAATGCCCCCAGACTCAGTGGCCGGTGCTTCATAATGCCACAAGAAAGTGGAACATTTTAGACTGTCCAAGTCAATCTCATTTAGAGGTTCTGTCCGGAAAGGCTCTCTGTCTGCCCTTGAGGTCTGGGAACTTTCAAAGAAACACAATAATTTATCCGTCATATTTAATGTTTACATATCTGACCAACATTTTCAGAATATTTGACTGGTGTAAAGGTGTTGCTAGTGGTAGATAACCTACAGGGACAGAATGCACAATAGGGACCAAAAATGTACTTGAGTTGATGCTAATGTATAACTACACTAAGTTTTGAACATATGGGGTGAAGGAGTATGGAGTATCTATGAGTATTGGAACACTGAACTCTTGTTCATTCCTGAAGATTGAAGTAGTAATTCAGGTGTTGAATGCCTGTGATAAATATTAAGAATCGGAGCTCTAGATGAACAAAATGTCACAGATTGATCTACAGGAGAAAATAACACATTTACACAATATTTATGAACAACAAAGGGCACATTAATTAAAGAGTACAAGTATCAGGAAAGCTATATTTTAAATGTTGAACCTGCTTCAGTTTCACGGTCAACTGAGGTCTTCTTGTTATTGGACTTTAATTTGGCTTTAATGAAAACATTTTCAATTCCATGTTAGTATGCTGAATGTGTAACATCAATTCAAACTATGTGGATTGCAAAGGATCTAATAGAAAAATATAGCACAAAACCGAAAGACTAATCATACCATTTTCAATTCTTTTAGCTGAGCAACTTCTGCTATCTTTACCTGATCCATTCCTTTTTCCTGACGATGCTGATGTTTAAAGTTTTCCATCTGAAAAGTGACAAGATTTTTAGTATACCGATTCTATTACCAATACTTTGAAACAACTAACACAAAACTGCTAAAATATAAGTATTGTAAAAAGTTGAAAAGGAAGATTTTGGGTGAGGAACAGAAGGGTTAAAATTAAGAGACCACTTCAAATTGAACGCTTCTGTTCCTCACTCAAAACCTTCCTTTTCAACTTTTTTGGAAAGGAAAGAAAAAGGTGCAGTGGTCTCTTATTTTTTTCCGGAGCTGTATTGATATCATAAGGTCATGATTAACAATGGTGACCCTGGACAGGAACTTGTATGCAACCATATCCATGATGATACCACACTGACTGTATCACAGATAGGCCTATAATGTCACATATTTTCTTGATCAATTTTCTTCATCATAAATGATTTAATAAGGTGGCTACCTTATTAACAGACGTTTAAGTTGGTCATGGATTTGAAAATAATTGATTCTGTGTGTGTTGTAAATCACACCTTCATGTGCTACTTTTGAAGGTCAATCTGCCTGGTGACTTTGTTACAGCTGTCGACTAAAATCCCTGATGGTGCTGAAGTAGGCCCAAACAAAAAGAAAACAGACAAGACGCGACTGAATCAGAATCCAGCTCTGTAACTTTCAGCACCACTGTTCAATGGACAGCGCCATCTACAGTGCAACTCCTAGTTCTCAGCAAAAAAATAAAGTGCCGGTGATGACCTGCCGTTTGGTTGAAACAAGAATGAAGTAGATTAAACATATTTATTCCCAACACACCATTGTGAGATCAATGGTAGCAAACTATAATAATAACTATTTTTGTTTTGCATTAATCTCACATTTTTAGAAATAGCGTTGACCTTCTAACATATAATACATTTATTTTAATTACTTAGCATACCTTTTCTTCATCCATGTTGTTTTAAAGAATTCAAATTTATGTGGTACAGTAAGATGTAAATATATGATAATGTCAAACCAAATTAGTAAGAGAGTTTACTGTATTACGTAATGAGCGTTATTTGTACATGACATCACAATAAGGACTTCTTGAAAGGCAGCATGGAAATTAGCGCTTATGTAATGTAAATCCAAAGTCGCTTTTAACTCATATAGCAAGTTGAAATCAAATTCACTGAAAAGTTCTTATTACTTCAAATGTTTGTGTTGCTTTTACTCAAAACTAAATGACAATCACATCAACTGATTTGATTTGATTGATTTTTTAAACTCTGTTTAAAAAAAAGTAATACCACATATAAATTATAAATTCTCGAAGCAGAGGTTAATCAAGTATTAATTGACATAAATTTGAGGAGTATGACTGGCAATTATTTTGCCAATATCATTACACATTTTATGTATTACATTCCCGCCACCATTCCTCTTCAAACTCCTCTATCTCATAATGTAACCCCAGCTTGTCCCATGCTGCTCTCCCACTTTATACAACCTTTCATTATCAGAGCAAGAGGTACAGGGTCTCTCCCTCTCCGCCATTTTCAAGGAGATTAACATATATGCTGTCCTAGCCTGTTTTAAATCTTCCAGAATTGCCCCCCCCCATGTCTAAATAACCACATACCTTACATGTAGCACTTATATCATCTTGAGAAACCTTTCAGAGCCTAGTGAGGAAAAAGTCGTTAGAGGATTCAGAGTACAACTCAGGTAAGATATGCACATCAAATAACTTTGCATTGTGTGTATCATACTTTGATTCCATATGCTTTCTATAATTATATTTTAGTTTTCTTTTGTTAAATGTGTTTGGAATATCTATATGCAAATAGCCTTACTATCAAGTTCATACAATTCTGTGTAGACATTGTCTCTGATATCACCATGTGGCAAAACTGTGGAACTGCACCCAGAATAATATTACAATTGTATTAGAAGTACACTGTGTGCACGTTGTACTATGTGCACTGTAGTGATCACTAAGTTCCATAGGCTGTAACACTTAAGCCTGTTAAGAAAGTATTTTATAATTTGTATATCTGTGCCACTCCTGGTTCCTAATAAAAAAGATTTGAAACAAAATCGATAATTTTCTAGATTAATAGTCAGGTCCGGTTGTAGGCATAAGCGACATAAGTGGTCACTTATGGCCCCCAACCACTAGGGAAAAGGAGGCCCATAATCAGATTTTACTTAGGGCCCACAAAAGGCTAGTGCCGGCACTGCTAATAATGGGGCTGTCATCCTATAGTCCAGGGATACTCAACTCTTACCCTATGAGGTAGTCTATAGTCCAGGGATACTCAACTCTTACCCTACGAGGTAGTCTATAGTCCAGGGATACTCAACTCTTACTCTACGAGGTAGTCTATAGTCCAGGGATACTCAACTCTTACTCTACGAGGTAGTCTATAGTCCAGGGATACTCAACTCTAACCCTACGAGGTAGTCTATAGTCCAGGGATACTCAACTCTTACCCTACGAGGTTTTCTATAGTCCAGGGATACTCAACTCTTACCCTACGAAGTAGTCTATAGTCCAGTGGTACTCAACTCTTACCCTACGAGGTTGTCTATAGTTAACCAGAAGGCTTATTTACTTTATGCGTTAAAATTAATAAACATTTAACAAGGCCGAGATGTTCATTGACTACTCATGCAGAAATGTTGATGAATGCAAAAAATTAAAAACCTTTCTGAAAATGACTTGAGTTTCTGGCAGGTTTGCATAATTGATTAACAGCAATGCTCTTTCAGTCAACCAAGATGCATCTTTCAGTCAAAGGTAGGCTAAAACAAATGCAATTTTCAATGGACTGCAAAAAATGACATTCCTGACATATTACTATTAGTAATAACCTTACAATATATAAATTGTTGGCTGAATTGCGGAGGCTCTGCATTTAATGGTCATACTGTGGTGACTTTGATGTCCAAAGAGAACCATTTGATAAAAGCACAATATGTTAAAGGTGTACTGTGTAGAATCTCCTCCTCCCCTTTCCTTACCAGATGGTAATAGTATTAGGTAGTTCAAGGTGGGGGATAATTCTGCAAGTGTCTTAAGCAACTATGAGAAGACTTCAAGTTGATGCAAACTGTTAGACAGACCTGCGAGAAAGTTTAAATGGGAAATATCTGAGGCACTCAGAATAATTTTATAGAAAAAAATATTTAAAACATTAAATGCACATGTCTTCTGGTCATCTACGCTAATAGTATAGTACAAATCTTGCACATGGCACAGAACACCAAATCCTTATAAAACAGTTCCATATTTATTGCAAAATATTTTTGTACATAATACAACTGAAAAAACAAACAAAGGAGGAATGGACAGTAAGGCCAACATCAGAACTCCAAGTGCTGTATACACACCAATAGTAACATTTGTTGCTTAAATAGTCATTTTGTTCTTCTCATTGCATCTCTAGTATTACATTTTTTAACCTTCTGGCTCTTCTAAAGTATTATTGCCTTTACCTGTGCACTGTCTACTCACAACCCAATGTAGGACATCAGATAACAATATTTGATCTATTTGCTTCAATCAAAATTGCTTTCTACATTCTCTCATTAAAATGTAAACAACTGGAAAAAAAAGAAAAAAATGATTATACAGATGCAGCCAAATATATAGGAAACTTGTATTTTTTTTTAATGTAAGTAGAAATTGAAAGACAATTTTTTTTCTCAAATTTTGGACACCAGGTTTTCAACATTACAAAAGTCATTAGACTTTATAAACCTACATTTACAAGTTTGATTTAAAAATAAAGATAAATGACAACTATAGACACCCTGGAATGAATCACATCCACTCAATTTGAACAGTTCAGTGCCGCAAAGTGTGTTTTACTTAAGTTATATTGTCCAAAGGCTGTGCAATCAAGTACTAGCTCTGCAGTGTCTATAATTTTGTCATTAATCTTTAATTTCAAAATTACAATTAGCCTATATATTAGTTTACAAAAATGTAATTGGATCAATATATTTTTCCTTTAACATTTCAATGTATTTCAGAAAAGTGCAAGCGTGTCTATAATCTGGGCCACATCTATATTTTAGAATTGTATTCCCTATGATATCAGTTGTTATTTAGAAGCTGGGAAAGAAGGACTGGGCACCCTACTCTCCATCTAGTGCAATACTTTTAACCAGAGCCACTGTATAGCCTACTGCCTCAGAACACAGCCAGGCAACAGGTATAGGATATTAGTATCATAAATCTTAGTCTGTTGGCCAAACGCCATAACAAACTTCTCTGATTATATTATGCTCTTGTTCCTTCATTCAAATAGTAAATCTGCATGATACGTTTTGTGAATAAACAAAATTGGTGTTTCACAATTATTTTAAACCTTGATAAAGGCTGCAACATTCCAGCTAGCAGTTGTGTAATCCTGTGCACACACCTATTTGGCACTGGTGTAGTAGTACTTCTTAGAGTAAACCTTTAGTAAACCTTACTTTCCCTCTCTCGTGCTCTCTCGCTCTTCTGTCGCTTTTGCTTTTTCTTTCTTCTTTACAACCTTTCCACAAAAAGGCAGAGTAAGACAGGTTACATTTTTCTGACATTCAAATGTACATCTTTATTGGCTCTCCCAAATCTGGGATCTACAAAACCCCTGTAACTGGAAGTTTACAATAGAAAAATGTAAAATAAGATAAATATATTTTTAAATGCATAAGCCCTTTGGGAAAACCAAACCAAACATCACAAGGGATAATAAACGATGATGTACAATCCAAAATGCTGGCCAAACACAGACAAGGGAGGGTTTCTTCCACGTAGGCAAAATATAATGCGTGACAGGAACTACAGATTCACACTTAATTATATTTTTATGCCATTTCTAATTCAATTTACAATACATCTGTTTGCAAAAGGACAAATGACAAGAAAACTGAGTCCAAAGGCTGGTAAAATTCCACAAAATATGAAAAGAAAAAGCATGCTCATTAATTTTTCTGGCTCAGCTTTGGTGGAAGTTTACGCACCATGCTTGACCAATCATTTTTTCTGTCCTGTATTGGAGGATTCATCTTCGTCCATCACTGACGTTCCTATATTTAAGGGACACCAAGGCCTTCAGAAGTCAAAAGTAATTATTTGAACAAGAGTTCAAAGCTGACCTAATAATGTCAAACCTCTGCACCCCTCAATGGGCTGGGCTGGGGCTGACTGTGACATTAGAAAGTGGATAGGGCAGCTAACACACTTGCTGTGAAGTACTACGCTACACACCGAGGACACGGACAGAAATGCTCAGGTTCAGACAAAAAAAAAAAACCTTCACAGGTGCCAATCTCTACAATGGTGTATATTTAAACATTCATTTCAAACCTAAAGCAGGAAAGGTACAGTATGCAGGGCTAAAGTAAACTCATCCACAGGTCTGTTCTGCTGTAAAATAGTTATAACTGTTCTGTTACCTGACATCAACAGTAAGTCCCTTGATGAACACACACCAAATTGTCAGAAGGATCTAATGTTAAACTGATTGATTTAAAAAAAAAAATGAAGTTTTTGATACTAGTGCTTTCAATGAATCAGGACCCTGAGTAGAGAAGGAGATAAGCTTGTGTGAAATTTCAGCAGAAATATTTGCCGCACGAACAACAAAAATAATGACTTAAAAGAAACACCTTTTAGACATAAATAATGAAAGTACTAATTACTGGTACTCTTAAAACCACACATAACCAAACCCACAACACAGTCTTCAGCTTACAATATGCATATACTCATGCATATATAAAGTGTGTATTTTCCCCTTGCATACGTAAGGGGAGAGACTATACAGAGGAGCCTTTAGGTACACCATCACCCTCTGGAGACTAACACTGATTACAAAGAGCTTTACATGAAGGAGAGCAAACATAACACACAGGATTCAAGACAGGGAGACATCAGATGGTTCTCTGCAGCCTTGTAAGCAGGGGAGGCAAGACAGGTGAACGGGGGGGAACAAAAAGGGGTGCAATCAAACGGGAGGTAACAGACATCCTCTTAAAGCAGCATAGGTGAGGGACTTCCTGTTTTGAAGAGATGTCCCTCTTGTTCATCTATAAGGGAGGAACCTTCAGTACCACTGGTGCCTCGTGCCACCACCCACTGTGTCTGCTACGCACTGTGGCTCACAACGAACGCATTGTAGGGCCCTTCCGGAACAGTGGCTGAGGTTTTTATTTCCATGCAGAAATGGGCAACAAAAAAAAAACATGTCAGTATGACTATTTTCAGCTCTCTGACACTGCTGGACGACCCAGGCGCGATGTCACCTAACTGAACAAAAAGCGAAGCCGCCGAGGCTGGATAGATGAACAAATAATTCAGACAAAAAGCTGAATGCGCTCGCGGATGGTCTGCCGGCAGATGGGGCAGGTCTTGAGGGCGGCACTGCAATCGATGCAGGAGGCGTGGCCGCACTGGAAGACCAGCTTAATGTGGTTATCAATGCAGATGGGGCAGGTGATCCGCTCCTCCATCTGGCGGTAGCGTGACTGCAGCTGTTCCAGCAGGTTGTGCTGCTCTGAGTTTTCTGAGCCTGGGCTGCAGTCGACCTCTGTCTGGTCTGGAGGAAGATGAGATCAACAGAAATCATTCACCCTTCAACATGACATCCCATTCAAAAGAATAATAAAAAAAAGAAAAATTTGGTTGCTGTTTAAAACCAATGGCTGAGGTTGAGCAATATTTTAAAAAAATGTAATACCTCTAGTTTACAATTAATTTAAAATGCTTAACGCCATTAATTTCTCTGTGGTAATGCATTCTTTATATATTTTTTTTTGCCTCAGACACGTCCATAGTCATTGCTTGACTTGAGCAGGAGCTTGTCATAGTTACTGGCACCTACATTTTTTTTGCAACAGTGTAGTGACAAATTTTTGGCACCTAAGTTGTGAAGCAGTCCTGAGCTCTTCAAGGTACTTTTTGTCTATATAAGAATGGAGTAGACATTCATATTGTGAATCTTCATTCCCCTTTTATTTACCCGCTACTTGTTTGTACATTAATCTTACTACACATCAGTACAATGGATCCACATTTTCAAATTGTACGAACATCAGAATACCTCTCCTTGTGTCCCAGCAAATGAGAGGGCCAGAGTTTACTTACTGATCACATCAATAAACATCAGAAAGCAAGAAAAAGCCTTCTACTCATCTGTGGTGTAATTACCTTGTCTGATTTTCTTGGTGATTGTGACCTGGCATTTGATGCATTTTTTCATTCGATGAGCACACTCTGCAGAAATGAAGAAGACATGCAAGGAGTTATTTCAGATCCTAACATAAAGACCTGTTGACGTGTCTTCTGTCTGTCTTGCCTGTTTCTTTTTATACCAATATCCAATCCTTTCTTTCCTCCTGCCAGGCCATTACCGTAAATAAGAATTTGTTCTTAATAGATTTGACTGGTAAAATAAAAAAAATCTAATATAATGAAATGTTTTTGAATATCAGTAAAAAAGAAAACATTAAACACTTTGATAAGTATTCTCCACCCTGAGTCAAAATTGGTCAAAAAAATGAGACGGTTACTCAGTAAGGTGTTGTTTTGGATTTGTTCCAAACCTTGCTTTGCATCTAGGCCAAAAACGTTTTTTTTTGCAACATTAAGAATAAAATTAATTGCAAAAAGGATTCATATTTTGGCATTTTGTAATTTGTATATTTGGATTCTTCTTTTCACTGTCATTTGGATCATTATGGTAGTCACTACAATGTGGTTGATACAATCCTCAGTTTCCTCCCATCACAGTAATTTAATTCTGTGACTTCCCTAAACAAAGATGGTGCATAGTTTCAGAACAAAAATATTTTAAAGCTTTATACATTTTTACTTTGACATTATAGAATATGTTGTGAAGATCAGCCAATTTGTAATGCAAAATGGAAAAAAGTCCAAGTGGTTAAATACTTAAGCAATTCACTGTATAGAGACCATACAACTTTCCTTAAAAAATTCACAATTTCCTACAAAATAAATTTACATTAAGAAATAATAGGTCACTACACCTTGTTGAACACTGCAAAACAAATACAATTTTTGTAAACTTCAGTTTGACAATTAACACTTTTTAAATAAATCTGACAAAGACAAAATTATAAATGGAGCTAAGCTCCAAACGCCTGTATCCCTGTTGAATGGTCTTGGTCTTTCAGCAGAACAACAACTGCAAGACGAATAGCTGGACTCATTGATGGCTACAATGGTGCACACAAGTACTAGCTCCGGAGTGCTTACAATTTGGTAAAATGATTTTCTTATATAATATTGTGAAAACAAGAGCTGGAAATTTACAACTATTTAAGAAAGAAGCAACAGTGCCTACATAATTAGCTGTATCTGTAAAATAAATTATCCAAGTAACATTTTGGGAATAAACGCCAGTTTCTGAGACTCAAAATAAACCTAACACTGGACTAAAATCACTTTCACTTGATGCATTTTGGTCCAGGCTAACCATATCACTCCAGCAGCTCCTAAACATTCATTCTCATCACAGTCACACACTCACACACCCCACCACAGGCCTCCTTCGCCACCTCATCTACCTTCGCAGGCAACGCTGTGCTGGCAGGGGCAGAAGAGGACGAGCAGGGCCAGCTCAGAGCAGATGAGGCACTCACTGGGCCCCGGCAGGGCCGGCATGGCCAGGTTGGTCATGGTGTTGGGCGTGGTGTGTACCCGTCGTAGGCTGGTACTGCTCAGTGACGTGCAGCACGTGATGGCCTGCAGGCGCTGCAACCTGGAGGGTGAGAGGGATGCAACTGATTAGCACATGAACCGGAGTGCGCGACTAAATGAGACGTTGGCTAATGATTAACAGTCGCCAACCCTCTGACCGGAAGAGCAATTTTTTCAACGACGAGAAAGTCTTAATATGGTGTAAAGGGAGCTGCGCAAAGAATTTAGAGCCCTATCTAAGCCTACATCTGGACTGTAGTGCCCCATAGATTTCAGTTTAAAAAATGGCACGTTACTAGTAAAAAAAGAACAGCAACTAGTAACAATTACAATATATAATAGTACTTGAATAATTACTAGAATCTAATGAACTTTTACTAGGACAGCTGAAAAGGTTGCAAGTAACAATTAAAGTAGTTATTAATTACTAAAGAACAAGTACTTGTATCCAATAAGCTTATACTAGTGAAACTGAAAAAGTGACTAGCAATAAATGAAATTGTTACAAGGACCTACAAAACAACTAATAGTAGCTTTTAAATGATGACAAAAGTTCAAGGGAATACATTCTAAAACTGCTTAGTTAGATAGTGTTTAATAGACCTTGTTAATAAGTTGGGTCACATCAGAGCAATGCACGTACATAACATTATTCCACTAGACTTCTGTTACACGGCCAGACTGTCAGTGGTTACATACCGATGTTTCTCAGAGAAGGTCTTGATGAGTTGCAGAACGGCTGTGTCAGCCACAAGGTCTAGGGGGTTCTTGCCCTTGTGGTTGGTGTAGTTGATGTCGGCACCCTCCTGTGCCAGGAAACAGGCGATAGCCGCACCCACGCTGAGCTCCATGTTACCCATAAGCCCTGAGCTGCTCAGCTGTACAGGAGAGGACGAGTAGTTGGCTATGGGTTCAATTTCACACTTTGTGTTGAATAGAAAATAAAATAGATCTTGAACGTGAAAAATAATTTCACAAAATAAAAATACATATATAAAAAAAAGTGTGTACAAGGAGCCAGGTTGTCAGACGAGGTTCAACTTTCAACAACCACACCCAATGACACATTATTATTTTATGTGCCAGATGTTTTCATGCATAGCGGCTTACAGTAGAGTGCATACGTTTTCATACTTTTATGTCCTGCCCCGTTGGACTCAAACCCCTACCTCTGGTAATGCGAGCATCACTCTCAACCAAGTGAAATGCACAGGACCTCCAACTAACAAAGATGTCTCTGTCTTCTAGCGAACTATAGTGCTGTGAAAAGGTATTTGCTTCCTGTCCGATTTTTTGCTTTTTTACATATTTTTGCCACTGAATGTTATCAGAACCAAAACCTAATATTAGATAAAAGGGAGTGTGTAAAAAATTTTGATATTTTAAATTTGTAAAGACAGCTATGCTACACTCAATTCCCCAGTGTAACAAAGTAATTGCCCCATAGAATTAAAAACTGGTTACAGCACCTTTAGCAGCAATGACTGATGTACTGTACACTTGCTTGTGTTTCAGATCATTGTTTTTCTGCATGCGTCTCAGCTTCAGCTCATGGACAGATAGCCTTACATCCTCCTGTACAATTCTCTAATACAAAGCACAATGTATTGTTCCTTCAGTGATGGCAATGTTGCAAAGCATACAGAAACCTTGACACTTCCAGCACTATGCTTTAAAGAACTGTGGTTCTTAATGTGGAATGCAGAGTATGGTTTTTGCCAGATATAACAGGCCCACATGTGGTAATAATGGCCCACATGCGGCGGCAAGTGGATCTCGTAAGCCAATGGCCCAGCCAGGCCAGTAACTTTCTCATCGCATTTTCAATTGAAAATGTATACAACTAGCAATCAAAACTAGCAGGAACTTTGATATGTATATTATGTTCAACAATATATTGAGGAATTCGCCAAATGAAAAAACAAAATATTACTGTAATACAACTGCTATTACAGACCAAGTGGTAGAGCTTAATTTGATAATGTTTGCTATGTAGCACCTAGAGATGAAACCGCATACCTTTTAAGGCCAAGATTTCATATATGCCAACGATAGTATATTATTCAGTTATTACGCTTCTTGACAAAAATGCCAAATATCTACAGTTTTTCAGCAATCCTCACTCCCAAGAATCACTGTATGGATTAACTAGTTTGAAAATCCAACAGATCAGTGTTTTTGGAAATGGGTTTTATGATGGTTTCCCCCATCCATCTACCAAGCCCAAAAAAGGCTTGGCAGGTGGCCAGAATTGTTTGAGACTGCAGTGTTTGGGCTAATGCAGATATCTTGGTGGTGCCAGTGGCATCAAAACCTAAAACACAATTGGATTTGCATTTACACAGCACTCTTCGCAAAATTAATCCAAGGCCTCCCATTTCTTTCCTGTCATATACATCTTTGTTTATGGATATCTCCCACACCACTATTCTGCTTGCCTGTTCCAGTCTGAATGTGCTTTAGACTCCTCGACTGGCTACTGTTACGGAAACTGTCAGACGATTTGTCTGATACAGCTCAGAGATCCCGGTACCTGGTTAGCGATGTGATCAGGACAATCTAATGAGCTTGGCGGAATCAGCCCGATTGCAATACTCACAATTCCAGGAGCATAAAAGCCAGTTTCAAATATATGAACGGAGGGCAAAGTCAGAAAAGCAGAATTTTCCAATAAACGGAGTAGAATCACCCTCCTAATAGTCCTACCTGGCAGTAAAGTGATGCAGATGATGATGATCCTGGAGCCCCTTCTCCTCTCTCTGGGGTGGTGGTTGTCGTGGAGGTGGTGGTGGCAGGGCAGAGTGTAGTGTTGGCAAGCTGGAGGCGGCTGAGGGCTACGTGCATAGCTGTGTCCCCGTCTTCGTCCTCCATGTTGACGTCGGCACCCTCTGCCACTAGCAGCTGAACCAGGTCCCCGTGGCCTTGCGTCACCGCCAGCTGTAGGGGCGTCTGATTCCGGTTGTTTCGGATGTTGACGTCGCAGCGGCCCTGAGGGAAGCCGGGCAAGTGGTGCGAGAAAGTTGGCGGGGGTGTTACTTTTGACGCTTGGTTTAGACGTTTGGCCTCAAAATGTGACAGCTGTTTCTATTACACAGACAACCTAAAATAAGGTGAGATACAAATGTAACAACATATTAGGCTAAACACTGTTCTTCTACCTCTTTCAGGAGGATTTCAGCCACTTCTCTGTGGTTATTGAGGGCGGCTAGGTGCAGAGCCGAGAAACCGTCCTCCTTCTTGACATCCACCAGCTGGCGTGCTCGAGCCAAGATCTTCTCCGTGGCCCTGTGGGAAAAAATTGCCTTGGGTTCACTTCCAGCGATTATAGTGCTTTACTCTTATAATGTACATGGAGTAAATGTTTCTTTAATAAAATCGACTAATTCAGTCAGGTTAGTTAGTTTAGGGCTAAAACATAAAAGTCAAAAATCTGGGGAGGCCCATGGAGATGGTTGTGAAACACTGGCCTAATTCTCTGTCAGGGGTGTCAAACTCATTTCACTGAGAGACTAGTGTCTGCTAGAGTTCTCAATTTCAGCCTGAACTCACCGGTACCCTATGGCCCGACGGGCTTGAACCTGATCCGCCTGTGTTCTGATTTCGGGCATGTGGAATTGATAAAAGTGCTGATTTCGGGCATGTGGAATTGATAAAAGTGCTGATTTCGGGCATGTGGAATTGATAAAATAATGATCATAAAAAGCTTTGCGCCGTCTCTCACCATCCACCCTTTCAACTGCAATGACATGGCCAGGTGTGGTGCTGAAGTTTATATTAATGACTGTTATTGCATTGATACATATCGATGCATTGATACATATCGATGCATTGTTACACCCCTACCATTGTAGTTTTTTTTTTCCTTTTTGCACTAGTAACACCTATGGATGGCCCCTATTTTTCCCAACTAAGCCTCGCTTTGCATACTGCATTCCATTGTATACTCGCATCCCCTCAGTTTTGATCTCTGCATCATTTCCATAATAACCTCTACAGGTTCATGGATATTTACATAGCTCCTGACCTACAAGACATTACTTCCGTAACGTGAATACTGAACTCTTATTGAACATCATGACTTGAGGTCATTATTCACTATGGCAACGACTTTGCTAGAGAGCAAAATCTATTTTTGAGTTCTCATCAGGAAAAAGACAACATCATAGAGGCCCACACAAAGAACCAGGTCTGGTTGGATAATGTGGACGGCCTAAGGCTTAGCTGGGCTGGTTTTGGCTGGGAGCCTGGCTGTTATCTTAACAGGAAAGGGAACATGCCACCAGAGAGAGAGAGACAGAGGAAGTCTGGAGTGAGAAGGAAAACGGGGAGAGAGAGGAGAGTGGAGCCTCTCTCAATGTCTGCTTCTGCAAGAGAGCCTTAATACTCTTCTGGATTCCTGCCTCTCCCTTCTTTCCACAGATCCTTTTAGAACTAGGCTAAAACGTTTTACTTTTCCTTAGATATATAAAATATAACAGTGCAGTCTATAAGTATTTTAACAATGGGACACATTTGGATGTTTTAACTCCATCACATTGAATTTAAAATTAAACAATTACTAAGAGGTTAAAGGATTTTGTAAGTGATCTTAAATGGTGATATTAAAGCATACATGTGAAACAGGGGAAAGGCCTAGACTGGCATTTTTCGGTGCTACAGCTGAAGGGAACAAAATCTACGTGGGAGTTCCTTATATCAGCCTGGTGTTTACAGACTGAGGGACTGCAATGTTCTTACTCAGTCTACAAGTGGAGAGATACCCACGCATACACACAAATAGCAAAAGAATAGAGAACACGTCACTTCAGCTCAATCATGCAATACTCCAAATGGCTGTTACAGAACCAATAATAAGGGGATGGTATCAGGGTGGTAGTGAGATGTGGCCAGCACGATGTGTGGTGTATAGGCCTAATGGTAATACTCTACTCAACGACTGTGGCATTTAGTGTAGTCTGTAGTTTATAGTAATAGTGAGGTACTCACAATGTGTTCCATTTTATGGGTGGCTCTGTAGTGCATGTGTATATTGAGTACTGTGTACTAATGAACAAGTACAGTAGGAGTATAGTGTGGTGTTGTGTATTGCAGGGGGTTAAACATTTCTGTGATTACTCTTGCCCACTCAGTTCTGCGTCCTGCATGGCTTTTTGAAATTTATGGTAAATGAGAAGAAAGAAGTTTTGTGGAGTGTTATTTCTCAGGGATGTGATCATATCCTGATCACCACCCAGTTTCAAACTAGCAACCCCTAGCTGTCAAGGGCATTTTGCAGAAGTAGTGTAGCACTTACAGCTTGTTGCCTTTGAGGGCTGCATGGTGTAGCAGGTTGAAGCCACGGTTATTTTGCTGGGTGAAGTCAATGTTAGGCACCACCACCAGGATCTCGATGATGTTCCGGAAGTCTTTGGCAATCGCATCGTGCAGTGGCGTGTCTCCATATGAGTCCTGGTGGGAGAGGAGGAAAAATAACTTAGGCCCAGTAAAAATGACCTGGGGTCCGTTTAGAGTGATTGCCTTTAATGAAAAGGTTTGTATTTGGGCATGGAGAGCTAACCCTTAGTGTGCTGCATCTTTTCTTAATAGCCATCTTGGAGGGAAGTGAGATATACCGTAGGAGGCCTTCTATTTGAATGTATATCATCAAGTCGGTTAGATAGCAACAGTATTTTATTTGGTACTCATATTTAGGTCATTCAACAGAAATAGGTCATATTCAGAATCCGTAGGTGAAACCATGTAGGTGGGGCAAACACCAGTAGTTTCAGCATTGGAATTAACAGAGCCATTGCAGGGAAGTAAATTAACAACCACTGGATAACTAGTATAACCCACTCTACATTGTAGGAATCAGAGGCTGAAGACTGGTATTGAAGGTTAATGTTACTGATGTACATCTTCGGGCTGATTTTCAGGGTTGCTTTATAATGTTGTGAAATGATCCCTGACCCCAAATTATTTTGGTACATCCCATCCTCCTCATAGAACATGACATAACCTGCACTATCTGACAACCGTTTAATTACAGACACTACCTGGGGAAAAAACTGCTTCTAAAAACTGTGTTTATAGCGAGGAACAGATTCAAATCCCTGGAGAGTAAGTCCATAAAGGTTATACAGAAGAAAACATGATTCTGCCAAGCTTTTATGGTTTTTAATATAACAAATTTCCCTGTGAGGTTGGCTTTTCGCAACTGAAGGTAAGCTAGTAACCATTCCTTCAATTGTGGTTGAATCTATGATTACAATAGTCTTTGTCATATTGCATTGAAAATCAAGTGAGTCCATATCTGGATATCAGGACAGGTGTTGAAGTTGAATCCAAAATATAGGGTTACCTTCACGCCGAGTAATCTGGGGGGGGGTGCAATTCAGATACAGAGGATGTAGTTCATTTTAGGGGGGTACTGACTTGAAGGTTGACGTCGGCCAAGTGTTCTGACAGCACGCGCACCACGTCGGTGAAGCCTTTGTTAACGGCTATGTGCAGCGCCGTGCACATTGAATTGTTCAGCAGATTCACGTTGGCCCCTTTGCTCAGCAGCAGCCCGGCAATCTCTGCTTGATTCCTGAAAACACACAAGGACACATATATAATAAGCAACAAAATGAATAGGTAGTATATTAATTGGAGAGTAATACGTCAGTTTATCCTTTATATCCCACTTACAAGGCTTGTGTGGCTGACATCCCCAAATATTACCATGGTTATGGAAACACACACAGTGGCTCTAAAAAGTATTCAACCCCCTTGGACAAACACAGATTTTGTCTTACAACATATAATCAAATTGGATTTAGTTTGGAGTTTTTGCCGCTGATCAACATAACGTGAAAAGTAAAATCTTTAAATTGTTGTAAATTAATTACCAAGATAAAACAGAAAATAGATGGTTGCGTATGTATTCATCCCTTTCCTGTAATATACCTGAACCAGCAGAGGTTATCAAGAAATGGAGAGAGTATGGCAGAACTGTATATCTGGCTGGTAAAGGCCATCCTCAACTGACTATCCGGGTGCGAAGAGCTGTACAGATGTCCAAGGCTGGTAGCAACTTATCCAACTACATTAATGTCTGTAATTGCTGCCAAATGTGCCACTACCAAATATTGACAGAAGGGTATGAATACTTGTGCAATCAACAATTTTCAGTTTTGTATTTGTAATTAATTTAGAACAATTTGTGGATTTTCTTTTTCTTTTTGAAAGCCTATATATATACATATGTAAGTATGTACGTACACTACCTCACTTACAAATGTCCTTGTTCTCGGATGAAAATAAAAAAATATTGTCTATTAAAAGAACATCAAACTGATCAGAAATACAGCGTAGACATTTATAATGTTGGAAATGACTATTGTAGCTGGAAACGGCAGATTTTTTATGGAATATCTACAACTGTGGGTTCGATTACAGCCTCAAAATGACAAGAAACAAATAACTTTATTCTGAAACTCATCAGTCCATACTTGTCCTGAGAAATTAAGGCTACTCCATGCAAGAAATTGCAAAAAAACTGAAAATCTCATACAACGATGTTTAGTACTCCCTGCACAGAACAGTGCAAAGTGGCACTAACTAGAATAGAAAGAGAAGTGGGAGGCCCCGGTGCACAACTGAGCAAGAGGACAAATACATTAGTGTCTAGTTTGAGAAACAGACGCCTCGCAGGTTCTCAAATGGCAGCTTCATTAAATAGTACCCACATAACACCTGTCTCAACGTCAACAGTGAAGAGACAACTGCGGGATGCTTGCCTTTTTTTCTAATCTTCCTCTGACCAGTGTCTGTGTTCTATTGCCCATTTTAATCTTTTCTTTATATTGGCCAGGCTGAGATACGGCTTTTTCTTTGCAACTCTGTCTAGAAGGCCAACATCCTGGAGTTGGCTGGGAATTGCAAGTGACCTCACAATAGGATATTATCCTGATACTTTGCTGAAACAATATGTATTTTGATTCTCACAATATATATATATTGTGATTCAATACTGATTTAAATTACTGCTTTGTAAATTTTAATTAAACCTAACTGTCTATTTATGTTTAAGACAGCATATTGCCCAGAACATCTCACCCAAAAGCTGTGTAGTGCAGGGCAGTGTCTCCATCCTCGTCCTTCACTTCAATGGAGCTATTGGCCTGCAGCAATGCTAGGACCACCTCCATGTGGCCTTGGTGGGCTGCCACCTGCAGTGCAGTCTTGCCCTGGTTCTTTATATCCACCTGGAGAAACGTACACACGCAATCGCATGAGGAGATGCCGCGCCCACGCACGCGCACACATGCACACACTGTGGTGATGGGTGGGGAGTTAGCACACCTTGTCAGGGTATTTCTGTACTAGCTCTCGGACTTTGTTAGCACTACCATGTGCCGCCTCAATGACTAGCCGACTGGGGTTGTCCTGCTCTGTGGACTGAGAAAGCAGCTTCTCCAGAACTGAAATTACTGTGTCTAAAGAAAGAGAGAGAGAAAGAGACCAAGGCCAGAAAGGGGAGGGAAGGAGAGGGATAACAATGTGTGTGAATAAAGGAGAAAGGACAGACAAAGATTGTCACGTTAGTGATGGATTCCAGATTGTGGATAATTTACGTATAATCCGCTGTGATACCTTCCAGACATCTCAAAATGTAAAGAGCACCTACATTAAGAGATTCATTGAGATGCTTTGTCAATTCAAAAAACCTCAAAATACAACCACTGGAATGAGTCAAAATGTCCCTGTGCACCCCAAACCAGCATTACAAGCACCTTGTCCACATACTCTTCCACCACAATAGAACACATGGGCCAATTGAGTCAGGGCACTCACGAGTGGTAAGGACCACACATTCTCATACATACACATTAGAGGTAGTAAAGGCAAGTATGCTGATGAGACCTCGGGACCATGCTTCCAACATGCCGGGAAAAGCAATGGAAAGAAAACACACGCATATGCAAGAGACATGGAAATGACACCTGTTTGTCATGCAATGCGAGTGACCAGGAAAAACAGCGTTACTAGTGACTGTCTATGCAACAGACAGCCACTGATCACAGCCCTTGGACAGTAGCGCAGCAAGAATGTTGAGAGAAGTGGGAGGCACGGAGGGGGTTTATGACGAAAGGAATGAGAGACAAGCTTGCTGGATGACAGTTGGATAAGAGTTCCCCTTCCGCCTTTTTGCAAGGTCTCAGTCGTTCTTACTTCCAGATTCACTTGGGTTCTCGGAGGTCATGAGGTTAGCATCCACCTCCACGGTCTGTGGCGAGAGGCACGCTGGATTAAATGTCCACGTCTGGCCGCCAAATGCCACGCGCAGGTCCCCATCGGCGTACACCTTCAACACCTTGCCCACCTGCCCCAGAGCCTGATGAGAGAGAAGGTAGTGGGGGGTGTGAAACAAAAAGAGGAAGAGGGGTGGTGGTGGAGGTGAGCAATGGGAGATTAGAGACAGAGCAGAGTGAAAATACACTGGTATTGACGGTGTTGGGACGTCAGACAGTGTAGGTTTAACGCTCTCTGAAAATATTAAGTATATTAGGTATAAACACCTATCACAGGCTATGAAGGAGAGGAAGCATTTTAGAGAACCTCCATCAAACCATGACTGCAACTCAAATGCACTTTTTTTGGTACCCATGTAATTCTAGAAAGTTCAAAGGGCATTTATTATAGTTAAACAATCAGGATCCTCTGCTTTTGCAGAAGGCTTAAAGTTTATTTCCCCAGGCACAAAGGGCATCCACTATGGGTCAGTTCCCATCTAATGCAGAGGACTGACAGTCACACTGGCATGAACAGGGGTTGGTGCCATGCTAAGGGAGGTTAAAGGCAGAGTATATCATCCACCATCGATGGTCTCTAATAATTGCGATGGAGCGAGAGAAGACAGCAGCAAACAGCACAAAATGAAATAAGAAATTAAATTATAAGGCTAAATAGCTCTTTTTGTTTTTCAGAAGGTAGAATTACATGAATTATTTCAGATTTTTTGATGTGCATGAGAAGGCGAATACCATACCAGTCTGAGCTATTAAAATAATTATAAGGTGCAACTGCAAGTTAAATGTGTGTTAATATATTGCGTTATTCCCGCCAATATATTCCTCTGTGTGCACAGCGCATGCGTCGTTGATTAAAAATTACCATGTTTGAACAGGTGGTTGGGGTGAATTGTAAATCCAAACTACACCCAGCCCTTGCCTGGATATAGCAAGTTAACTCCAGGCTACCGTACATTAGCAGATAAGATAACAGATATATAGCATCATGCTACGTTAACCTACAGGTGCCATGCTGTCAGTCCATTCTCCGTGGCCAGCCTGAAGCCTCTTTACACTGTCTATCTCTTCCAGCACTCGCACCAGCTCACCCACACCAAACGTGTTCACCTGTGGCAGGAAAGGGGAAGAAAACGGAAAGTTGTTAGCAATGTGATGCTAATGCTAATCTGTCAGCATTATCATTATATCACAAGTTAGCGCTAACCTACGAGACCGCGTTGCAAGCCTGAATTAATTTCCCACTGGTAGAAAGAATACCTTGGTCAACGCCCCAGGGTGGAAGGTCCAGCGGATGTTGTTGCTGTATTGTACTCTGACATCTCCACGGTCAGTGATTCTGTGTACCATCCCGATTCTACAAATGTACTGTAAACACACAGATCAGAATTTACCTTGGCTCCTAAAAAGTACAACGATATTACATTAAGCTATTTTGTGCTCATTTCAAGCGATATTTGCAGAACATATTAGCAGTGAGTCAAGTTTCAATATGGCAAATACTTAAAAATACTCATACAACCAGAGAAAGCTTGGTATGTGGACAGTTTGTTTTAATAAGATAATGTGCAAGGAAATTCAGCCATGTGACTTTATTTTAGTACCTCTGCCATTTTCGGGTTCCAGCCTCCGTGCCCTTCCTGCATTTGTTTAAGGATGTCCACTTCCAGAAGACACTTCACCTTGTCCCCCTGATTAAAGGTGTGGCCTTCTGCACTTTCCTGCCTCTGAAGTTCTGCATGCTCACCTGTGTACCCACAAATTATAGATGAAAACACATAAAACATAGAAACAGAAGACTAAATAGGCCACATAATGCAGATCTTTCATAGTGACCTATAGCAGAGGTGCCAAAGATAAAAAAAATAAATAAGAGAAATTTCACGTTTACATAAATATTAAGACCCTTTGCTATGATACTTGAAATTGAGCTTAGGTGCATCCTAGTTCCTTGAGATGTTTCTTCATGTCCACTTAGAACAAACCTGTCTATATACATTAAGCTGAAAACCAAGCCATGAGGTCAAAGAAACTGTCCATAGAGCTCAGTGACAGGGTTGTATCGATTGTCAATACCAAAAAATGTCAGCAGCATTAAACATTCTCAGTGTTGGCCTCCATCATTCTTCAATGGGAGATGTTTGAAACCACCAACACTCTTCCTAGAGTTGGCCACTCGGCCAAACTGAGCAATAAGGGCAGGAAGGGACTTGGTCAGGGAGTTGATTAAGAACCCAATGGTCACTCTGAGAAAGCACCAGAGTTCCTGTGTGGAAAAGGGAGAACATTCCAAAAGTAAAACCATCTCTGCAGCACTCTACCTATCAGGGCCTTTATGGTGGAGTGGCCAGAGAGAAGACCCTCAGTAAATGGCACATGACAGCCTGCTTGGAGTTTGCAAAAACGCACCTACAGGACTCTTGAGATTCTCTGGTTAAATCAAACCAAGGTTGATCTCTTTGGCCCCAAATGCCAAGCGTCACGTCTAGAGGAAACCTGGCACAGTCAACAACTGGCCAATACAGCCCTACAGTGCACGGTGGTGGCCGCATAATACTGTGGGGATGTTTTTCCGTGGCAGGGACTGGGATACAAGTCAGAAATAGATATGCACCAATATCCCTTTCTTCATTGTCGATACCAATTCCAAACACAAAACTTAGAGTACCTGCTAATACCGATCCGATACTGCCATTTTCATTTTGTTGACGTGCTATGACTGCCATAATGAGGAGTACCAGGCTTGAAAGACCCGTTGCTGTCCCGGTCCAAAGTCCTCCTGGTTGTGTTGCAGATCAAGACGATACCTGAAGATTTCAGCTGCCACTGTGCTGACACCTCCCCCTCCCCGTGTTGTCCCTGTCCCTGTCCTTGTCCATCTGGTCATGCTTCCGACCTGGACTAAGTTTAAATAGACTCTGGACTCAGCCCACATGCACTTATTATTACAATTGTACTCTTAATATGTTCACCCGGTACAGCCAGAAGAGGACTGGTCACCCCTCTGAGCCTGGGTCCTCTCTAGGTTTCTTCCTAAATTTCGGCCTTCTTAGGGAGTTTTTCCTAGCCACTGAAATTCAACACTACTGTTGTTTGCTCCTTGGGGTTTTAAGGCCGGGTGTTTTGTTTTGTAAAAGCACTTTGTGACAACTGCTGATGTAAAAAGGGCTTTATAAATAAATTTGATTGATTGATTGATAATTCTTTTAAATGACTGACCTGTATGTCATCTAACATTTTATTAACACATTTTTCCATATTTAAGAGTGTGGAACTTAAACCATTTTAAAAACTTATTAAAACATGTTTTAGAGGAAAGTGCTCTTGGATATGATTCAATTGAGTTGTTTTCACTTACATTTTGATTTAATCTAGATAATACAAAACTATGGGCCAGACAGCTATGTGTGAGGCCTGTAAAAGCCCCATTAGTCAGTTTATCTGCATACATTTTGACATGGTTAATTGTATACCCATTTCATCACAGCACTGACCCTTTCAACTGCATGTTTCCACCAACACCGCACACAGCAACAGTCAAAGATTTAGGTTACATGGGAGAACATTAGAAGACTGAACACAAGATGGGCTGCAGCCTTCTAGATAAGTTGCATGGTTTGATTGTACAAATCGCAAGCAAAACCAATAGCTTTTAATATACTCAGCTTCACGTGATCTTGTTGTTTGTTTGTGCTGCCTTCCTTATAAAAAAAAAAAACTTACCCAGCAAGTGAAGTTGAAAATTATCCATCTAACTCAAATTTGCCAGATGCCATATTTACAGAAATGTAAATTAATGTACATTGAAAAGCATATTAGGGAATTAAAGAACAGAAAAGAGATGCCCTCAAGACTATTGTTAAGAAGGAGTAGGCCTTCTAAGCACTGGGAACATTAATAGCTTTTACGATGACTTTTGTTGACACCCCTAAAAAACTATATATTTATTGAAATAACTAAAACCAAATCCCAACTGTTTAGAGATAATAATGGACATTTTAGTGTGTTCACTTTGTCTAGCTTGCAAACAAGGGGCAAAATGATCTTGACAAGTATTTTATACTTCTTTCTAGAATTATGAAAACAAGCATGTGTCCTTATTGTCTATTTTCCCTGATTTCATACCAAGCTTTGGTAGGTGGTCTTTGTAGTAGAAGCCTCCTTGGACGTCCGACACGTATTTCAGGTCTACCTTGCCCTTGTGACCCATTCGATAGACGTTGGTGGTGCCATTGGACCAAGTGACACTGGCCACACTGCGACCAGACTCTGTGTCCCAGCCACGGATGTCCACCACCTTCCCAACCTTACCCTCTCCTCCTGCACACACGCACACCAATAAGGTGTATAAGTGTGGGAAGAGAGAAATAGCGAAGAGAGCAAAGGAAACATAGGCTTAATGGAGAAACATTCTGAATAATGAGAAAACAGTTAGGATATCACAATAGAAATGGAAAGATTTTGTGTAGTTTGAGTCCACATGCTGGAAATGACCATTTAAAGACACAATGAAACAGTGAAACAGAAAATTATGCACATCAACATTTAACATCCACATGTTAAACCTGTTTGTGACAACAAGCAGTACACACAGACAATAGTCTGGGTACAGGAATCATATCAACTCTAATCTTGGCTAATTAAACACATTACATACAATACAAATAACAACCTGTGAGGATCATGAGTCTAACCTGTGCTCGGATGCCTTGAAAGGCTTCAGATACACCAATCTAAATGGATAATCTAAACAGACAATGGCCATCTTTCAACAAGTTTAATCCAATCCACTATTTGATTCTGATTAGAAGTAATAAACTGTACAAAACAAAGTAAACATACACATTGGGGCTATTATACATTAGCTAAATTCTCAGACTACATTGAAATTACCTTGATTTATTTCCACCCTGATAGGCATCTACTTTAGTACCCACAAACAGATAGGGTTGAATTTCAAATGTTGTCATTTACTGCATTCGGTTTTCGCCACAAACTATTGCTATAAAGCCTAGGTAACGCAGGTCAACAACTTCATTAATGAGTACAATGTCATCAAGGGTTACCCAGCCTCCAAGGTAACTTTAGTTCAAAATAGGACCCATAGAAAGGATCAGCCACTCTGACCTTGCCCAGTGTCTCCATGCACTTACCTTATGTTGTGTAAAGACGGTAGATAACTGATTTATACCCCAGAGGTTCACAAGACACCAAAGGACATTTTGACTCATTCACCAGGGTTTTCACACAACTTCATTGTGGGTTATGAACCTATATAAGTAATACCAAGACCCAATGACTTATCTCCAACCCTAAAAGCACTCAAGAGCTTTTTTTCCCCAGACAGAGATCTTGCAAAAATAATTTTGTACTTTTATGGAAAATGTGTTATGTGAATCAACCCAACTGCACAGCAGCTGTAAACATGTTCCAAAACAAGCTATAATTAGAAATCATGCGACTTCTTTGAATATTCTGCCACAGAAGAAAAAATAGACATTGCTCATATGAATACAACGCTTTATGAAACGTCTGTGAAGCAGACTTAATGAGACACTTTTGGGTCAGGAAAATATCCTGAAGCACTAAGCTCAAACGCACCAGTTCACAAAGTCACTTTGTAGGGTAATGGGATAATGTTAGAGATAATGGAATGAGGTCATGGGGTCATGGAGAAACATTTTGAACAACAACACTGCCTCACTGGTAAACAAGAGGCCCCGGTCAGTACGGATGGCTCACTGTGCTTGCTCACTCACCGTCTTGGTTGCCCCAGTCCCAGTCGGGTCCTCGTACTACTTTCACCCCCTGGAAGATACCTTTCAGGATAATCCGCGGGAGATTCTGCCTCGGGGCCAAGCAAACTCTGTGAAAGGCAAATAGTACAAACCACATAGCGTTATGGCATGGACCATATCAAGAATGTTCTGTCCAGATTACATTGTCCAGTTTCAGAAACTGAATACTTAGAATAAGTCAATTACCAGTTACATTAGAGTCCCACAAAGTGGCACAGGCAACAGTCACATTAAACATCTCTGACACACACAACGTAGCATGGCAGAGAAGGGTGAACAATGTTTGGGCTATATTACTAAGACACACCTAGAGGAAGCTGGAATCAGTAAGGGTTGTTGGGATGGTGCACACATGATGATTAATTATATGAATTAAGGAGATTCGGGGGTAGACATACCTTATGGTAAAGATTTGGTCAGATCTCAAAGGGGCAAAGGAGCTGCCTATTCCCATACTTTCCTGGCAAAGTCACCATCCACGTTTAATTCTGTCATGGGAGACCACAGACTACTTGAATTCCTTTAGATGTAATAATGAAAGTAACGCAATCCTTCTGCGGCTGTTCTTCCTCTGAGATGAAGAATGTGCGACTCGCACGTGTCTCTCACTGGCCTCAGTCTATCAACGCAAACACGTAAAAAAAAAAATAAGATGCTAACACTGGTTATCGTCCAAATTCATCAGGTCTACTTGTGAGGCACAGGGGCCATTCAGAAGAACCCAGTGGCACCTTTGCTTCTTTGTGTCTTACTGTAGATTGGCAGTAAATCCTTGTGTGACTGTGTGGCTGGGACAGCGGGGAGATGAGGTGGCGTGTCTAAAATCTCAGCTTTGAAGTCTAATCCCTAGATAGCAGGGCAATCAGGAAGCAGGCCGTCAGAGAGTACAGCTAATAGTGTGTGTGTTTCAAGATCACACACCCACACACAAGCACCATATGGCCCTTACTAAGCTTTTTGTGACAAATGCGGATACAAGTGTATATGGCCTTTGATGCGAAAACACTGCTTTTATTGTGAATGTCCACAGGCGGTGGAAGAGTTGGTACTCAACAGGATTTTTAGAAAATCCCACGCAAGGTTGGTAATGCAGTCAAGATAAGACCAGAATGAAATGATGCTGTCTGATACAGCAGTACCTCCTCAGTTGGTGGATTAGGGTGGGAGATGGTAATGGGGTGTTTTAAAAATATGGTCCAGACAGATTAGAAACAGCACTTTCTGGGATTCATAAGACAAGATCATTGTTAATTTTGCCTTCATAGCTTTTAAAGCTAAATCAAATCCAACGCGAATTCTCTTGTGAACTGCTGTGCGATCATTTTAACGAATGTACACAACTATGGCTAACTAGCTAGATTTTTGAGGAATAGGCAGAGGTGCAATTCCAGCTGGCCACAAGGCTCTGACATTCCTAAAATTTCCATCATCTAGTATTGCTAGCTGGACGGAGAAGATGAGCCCCTCCACAATTTGCAATGCATGTTTAATCCCATGTCAAATAGCTATATGCAGCTAATCTTCTTGCCAATTTGCTCCACATGAAAGTTTTGCATTGACTAGCGAGAACACTAATGTTAAACTACTCTAAATTGACTTGCTGATTGTATTAGCTACTTAATACTTAATAACTAACCATGAGCAATCTTAGTTGAATTAATACGAGTGACATTAAAGTGACATAATGTAGGATGGTGCACACTTCAAGGTCCCACTTGAAGTGTTTTAAATTTGGTGGATTAAATTTACCATTCATTATTTGTGAGTGTCTGGCATCTGTTTGTTTGCAGGAAGGGTAGGGGGTCAGCATACATAGTATAGGTAGACCGGTGGACAGTGTAATTCAATGAATGACAACGATGCATTTATTATCACTCTAACATTTTCATCTTGTCATTTTTCAACATCAGGGGAAAAAAAGGTTGTTGAAGAATATTTTTTGTTAACACTTCTTTTAACAAAATGACCACTGGTTCAGAAACAACTGGACAATACCAGTAAGGGGAAAAAAAATCTATAACAGATCCCGGGAGAGTACACATAATGATCCATGTATAACACAGACTGTGTTTGTGACATAAGCAAACGTCCCTTGTGACATACTGCTGTTGGCATCGTTGTTATTAACTACTCTGAGGGACAGAGGGCACTCTGACAGAGGATCCAGGCCTAATCCTCCCTGACCAACTGTCTCCACGCCACCAGTCAGAACAGGGTTAGGGACCTGTTGACTTGTTTACTGTGTTAAAATAGGAGAGTGGCCGTAGGGAAAGAAGCAAAATAACACGAAAACCCAACAACAGAGGCTTCAGAGGGTTAGATGTGGCCATAACCTACAAGGCTATTAGAGAGACCGTTTCCCCCACTGTAATTATAATGTGAAATGGTGGAGTTGGAGAAGAACAACGACAAATTTAGAAAATGTGGTTAAACTTCTCGGATTTAACGTGAGACTGTTGAAGTGCACACCCTTTCTTACTTTGAGAGCGATGTACAGCAACAGTGCGTGTTGCTGCACATCAACAAGGTGGAAGCTAATTCAGGATATCACCTTTAAAGAACATTTCTCAGTTGAAGTAGGCCTATGCCCATCATCAAATTTGAAAACTTAAAAGCTTTAAACTAAAGTGACATTTTATTTTAAATAAATGCTTTCAAAATATTCTGATCTTAATTATTTTAACTTTCCTATGATAAAATACAATATATCTTCAACATAATGCACTGGCCCTAAATAAACTGTGTTTATTTAGGGCCAAATGTGAGCACACTCCAAAATTGCAGTTAATCAAGATTAATTACAGAAGACTGTGAAATATTGAAATTAAATAATTAAACGTTCAACAGAACTGATGAAGATATAATGCCTTGGAAAGTATATTAACCACTCACCAATTCTCTAATTTTACTGAATTATAAATATTACACTGACATTTTGCTCAGACTGAGATTTTATTTTAAAACACTAACACTCAATCAAAATATTTTGACATTGAGTTTATGTTGGGAAATATTTTACACAAAAATAAAAAACAATGAAATATGTTGCTTGCTAACTATTCAACGACTGTGTTGTGAAAGTTGCCAAAGTTTACAAAAATGAATGAAATTGCAAACAAAGACAGCAAACTGCCCAATGGCCTCCACCTGTGAACCATTAAAGTTGCTGTCACATTCATATTCTGGATAAAAACCTCGCTATTGAAGTCAGGCTGTTAATCTGAATGAAAATTAAGACTAAAAAGTATTCTATAGAAGTTAGGGATAATGTAATACAAATGCATAGATTAGGAAAAGACTACAAGATAATATCAGAGTGCTTGGATATTCCAGTAAACAAAGTTCATTTCAAAAAAATATAAGTATCACAGTATCAATAATAAGAAACTTGAAGCTTTATCATACCACCCCTGACAAAGTCAAGAAAAGGCAGGCCTTCAAAGCTCTGCACTCAAACAAGGAGACGTGTTTGCCACAGAGGCAAAAAAAATCACTTTGACAGAGATACATAGTTTGGTGGCTAATGTATGGAGTAATGGTGCAACAGACAACCATATCAAGAGCTCTGCATAACAATGGCATAAATGGGAGGGTGGCGAGAAAGAAGCAGTTTCACAGAAAGTAAAATCTGAAAGCATGAGATACGACGTGGGGATGCTTCATCATCTTTTAAAAATTGAAGGAAAATTGGATGGAGCAAAATATAGGGAAAATACTGCAAGTGAATCTGCTCCTCCAAGATAGCATATCCATACGTGCCAACGTAAGACGGTTTGCTGTGTCTCCTAGTACGGACTCATGAGCATGGAAGAGATACCAAGAGACAGGCTGTTACACGAGGAGAGCTGGACAGGGCCGTCAACCCAGCAGCGGGACCGGTATCTACTCCTTTGTGCAAGGAGGAACAGGAGGAGCACTGCCGAGCCCTACAAAATTACCTCCAGCGGGCTACTGGTGTGCATGTTTCTGGCCAAACTGTCAGAAACACACTCCATGAGGGTGCCATGTGGACCCAATATCCTCTAGTTGGACCTGTGCTTACAGCCCAGCACCGTGCAGCATGATTGGCATTTGGCAAAGAACACCAGAATTGGCAGGTCCACTATTGGTGCACCGTTCTCTTCACAGATGAGAGCAGGTTCACAGTGAGCACATGTGACAGACTTGAAAGTGTCTGGAGACGCCATGGTGAAGGTCCAGCATGACCGGTTTGGTGGTGGGTCAGTGATGGTCTGGGGAGGCATATCCTTGGAAGGGCGCACAGACCTCCACATGCTAGCCAACGGTACCCTGACTGCTGTTAGGTGCTGGGATGAAATCCTCAGACCCATCGTTAGACCTTATGCTGGTGCACTTGGCCCTCGGTTCCTCCTGGTACAGGACAATGGCCTTTTTTTTTTTTAAGTGTATATACATACAGCTCCGGAAAAAATTAAGAGACCACCTTTTTCTTTCCTTTACAAATAAGTTGAAAAGGAAGGTTTTGAGTGAGGAACAGAAGGGTTCAAATTTCAACGCTTCTGTTCCTCACTCAAAACCTTCCTTTTCAACTTTTTTGGAAAGGAAAGAAAAAGGTGCAGTGGGTCTCTTAATTTTTTCCGGAGCTGTATATATATTTTTTAAACTTGTTTTTAAATTTGTGCCAATTTACTGAAATTGAAAGATTCTTTGCCATGACACTCCAAATTGAGCTGTCATTTGATCATCCTTGAGATTTCAAATTAAATTCATTGGACACAAATTTGCAGTGCATGTCAGAGCAAAAACCAATGTTATGCACTTTTTCCAAGACTTTTCCTAGAGCTGTTCATCAGGCCAAACTAAGTAACCGGGCACGATCCCAGTGTTCACTAACTGAGCCTCAGAGTTTCTTTGCCGAGATGCCAGAAGGATCTCTGTAACACTCCATCAATCGGGTCCTAATGGAATGGGAGACTGATTATAACCGAGGGAACAATGAACAGAGGAAAATACAGAGGTTTTTGAAGAAAACCTGATCCAGAGCGCACAGGATCTCAGACCGGGGGAGCACCCAGCCAACACAACAATGGACTGACATTGGGACAAGTCTACAAAAGCCCTTGTGTGGCCAAGCCAAAACCTGGACTAGAACCCCCTTCAACAACTAAGGGGAGACAGCAGATACTCCCCATCCAATCTGACAGAGCTTGAGGGGATCTGCAAGGAAGAATGCAAATCCAGGTTTGCAAAGCTGGTAGAGGACATGAAAATCAAAAGCTGTGACCGCTGCCAAAGGTGCTTCTATAATGCATGCATGCATGTTTGTATATGATTATGGGTTACTGTGTTTATACACACACATACAGTACACTTGCACACACAGTGGATAATAAAAAAGTACACAACCATTGAACATATTCTCCAAACGTCTGAGCTGTGGTGTAGGATGGCAAAATATTTCTCACCCAAAAGACATCTAAAAAAAAAAAAAACCCATCATCGATCTACAGCACACAGCCAAATCAACCAGCCAAACAAAAAGCATTGATCAATGTCCTGGAATAGCCCAGTCAGAGGCCATACCTCAATTCTATAGAAAATATTGGGACTGACTGTGCACAGGAAATACCCTCACAATTTGACTGGGCTTGAACTCTTCAAAGAGTGTAAAAACAGACTAACTGTAATCCAAGCACAAGGTGCTTCCAGCATGTACTAGTTCTAGGGTGTACACACTTATGAAATCAAGGCCATTTTATATTACTATTTAAGAGTGAATACGTTCATTTTTGTTTTTCAATTCAATTTGTTTGCTTCAAGATTAAAAGGAGAAAAAGTTTGTTCATTCAACTTTTCACCCACAGGACTATCTGGACATAATATATGGAGCTACTAACCACTGACCAGCCAAAGCTAAGTAGTAGTATGCCAACAACTATTGTAGTGGTTGAAATTTTAACATGAAGGAGACCTATCGCCTTCTGGTAAAGATAGCAAAGCTACAAGCTCAGCTTCAGACTCAATTGCCAGGCAAGGGTTATCTTAGTGTAGAAAAGGAAAAAACAATAATCTTGACACTAGGCATAAATGATAGTAGCAGTGCTTGCTCCCCTGCACAGTCCCAGCAGCCAGACAACTTTCTCATGGTCACTTGGAAGAAATGCTGTCGACCTGTTAAATTTGGGTTGCTCTTTGAGCTGACAGAGTGACTCCATTACCAGCAATATTAGGGTAAAGAATCAGCCGGCGGTTTTACATTGTTTAGGGGTTGGTGCTGGCAAAGTCGAAAATGTATTTGATTGTTTGAATTTTAATGAATTATACTTACCAAATGCATTATGTTTGCTATGACCGAACGTTTATTTATCTTTGTGTATTTGCTGTATTCAACAAAGTAAGACGGAGCACTGTGCTGAGTAGGGAGCAGGAGTCGCGTTAATGCAGGACTTACGTTTCTTACGCAGTACAAAATGAAAGTGCAGGAAAAAAAAAGTATCGCATTCTGAAAACGTAGGTGCATGGAGCATGATATTCAATTTCAAATTCTAAGTTCCAACCTTCTTTGTTAAATAGAGTTATATAAAAACCTTAGCTACATGCTCTCTTTTCTCTGCCTTTCTACAAAGCACAAGTAGTATGTGAGGCTGGAGATGCTGTGGGTTGGATTTTGCAGGGGGGGAAGTCATTACGAATGTTTTTCTGTATTCTATGGCACTGATCGCACAGAGCTCATTTATTAAATTAGAATGCAGGTAATATAATTAAAACAGATTTTTGGAGAGCCCGTATTTTGAAAATGCAGACTTTTCAAGGCTAATGCAACCTATGAGGAAGAGAGAATAACCTAGTAATGTAGCATGTGCTGTTGCTATATCTTGCGCTCCTCTTCGACACAGTCCAGTATTAAGCCAGTACGGTTTAGGCATAGATATTTGGGAAATTTGACGGTTATCCCCTTTAAAAGCTGGTTAAACAAAAAATATGAAATCCTGGCCCCTACGTGTTCAAATCTCTTATGATTTCACTACATTGTCTGGAGGGAGAGCGATGTAAGTGACAAGAAACTCAGACCGGGGAGGATGTGGCAGAAATGTGACTAACAGGAGGTACAGAGGCAAGGAGGTCAGATGGTGCTGAATTGACAGATATGCAGGATAAGGATTAAACTGAGTGTACCTGACAAGGCCTTGTGAAAGTGTATCTGTGTGTGTGTGTGTGTGTGTGTGTGTGTGTGTGTGTGTGTGTGAGCCGATTAGCTAAACAGGAAGATGTTGTCCACCACCCCCATACAGCCCCTTCACAATATACATGTGACTGCATTATTAAAGGGTATCCAGAAGACCAGAGACAGAGCACACATTTACACATGAATGTATAAATTAACCTTCTTTAGTGAAAACATTCTTTACATATAAACATTATCTGGCAACATATTTCCCTAAATCCATACCTACAGTGACACCAATAATAATTATTTCACAACATAATTTGGTTAGAAACATGGGGAGAATACAAACACAAATACTAATTCCATCCCGGACATTCTTTTTGAAATAAAAAGTAATTGAAATAGTCTGCTTGGCTACTCTCTGTCTCTGAAAGAAAATGAATCCCATTAGTCATAATGCTAAGCCCAGCACCAATCCCTAGCATTTAATGTAACCACATGTTAGATGTAGAGTTGCAGTACTCAATAGTACCAATTACGAAGTTACACATAACATATCTATTTTACAGTGCCAGCTTTAATTTAACAGTATATTTATCCATATTGACAAAAACATTTAGAAATTACATCACATTTTGTACATGGGCCCCTTTATTTTAGGGTGCCAAAAAAATAGTCAGCAAATAAGCTAGCCAAGTAAAATTAAAGTTAAGCCAGCTATCTAGCTAGCCCCCCAAAAAACCCATTGATGGTGATTCAGTGGGCTTCTTTTAAAACAGGTGCCTTATCTCATGAGACGTGTGACTACAGGCATAGACACCTTTGTATTTAACATTTAATTAAGAAAGATGTAACTACAAACATACTTATCACACATGCCCCATTCTTCTGGGAAAGTCTTCCACAAAGCTACGTATAGGGACAACAGCAATAAAAATCGTAACACATGCTTTTAAGAAAAATATTTATTTACTCAACAAATTTGGATTTAGCTTTCTAACATTCAGAGCCATGAACATCATAAATACTTTGATAAAAACTTTAACTAAGGACTACATACTATACTCACAAACCTTGTACAAGACGTAAAATTTTACTGTGGAAAAAGTGTCATAAGTCACAAGCAAAGCATTTTTTTGTTTTCTACACATTCAATTATCACTTGATCTCCTATTATGTTGTAATGAACAATCCAATACTGATGAATTTCAGTCACTACAAACCATAGGCCTAAATATTTTAACTTCGATTTACAAAAACATAATTATCTTCTGTTTGTTTTATTGGGTCACATTCAAAACTTTAATTATGTCATTCTGCAGATTTAACCATCACTTGATTACAGAATTTTGTTTTGTCTTCAAATGCATATTTTAGATGCTATAACCATGTTATCGAAGGATTTAGAAACATATGTAGCGGTAATACCTGTTTTTGAAAAACAGATCACATCGAACTACTCACATTCTCATCCTTGTTGTGTAGTATTGGGTTGGTTTTCTAAAGCAAGGTGTTTAGCTGTTGTATATAGTATTGTTATTAAGAACTTCACTTGCATTGTTGGATAACATTTTGTACAACTCGAGTGGTTTCTCTAAAACAAAAATGGATAACAGACTCAAAATCAAGCATTGGAAACAAAGCAAAAAACTAAGATTCTGGATCCATTTATAACATGCCAATTACTCCGTGTTTGTGAGTAATTCAATCAATGGTGAACTAAATGATAACTTGTTGCTTGCACCACAAAAAGGCAGCTGGGAGTTCCTCTCTAGTACTCTGAAATTGTATCAACGCAACCACCAGATGCATCAGATACTTTATGCCAGTGAAAAAAGTAGGAAACATACAGTAATTTTAAGGGTTGATATTTGCAGACCCACAGCAGTGTTAAGTAGAATGATGTAAGTAGAAGAGGATGGATCTATTTTAAAGGATGAGATTTGGAGTCTCATCAGGTAGCTAGTGTAAGCCCAACAGTGGGGGTAAGTTTGTAGACAACCTCAAAATAACAAGACAGGTAAGACGATTAGATCTTACATTAAGGTCTTCAGACACATTGCTCTCCACCAGTGCGTGTTTAAAGATAACCAACATGTTGCTTCCGCATTCAGCTTTCCTCTTCAGAAACTGCAGAGCCATCCATCTTGAGGAATGTCTTAAAAGACCTCTTCTAATTTACTTGTTTTAGAAGGACAGCGCACGTCAATATAAAAATACTGTAATAATATCAATGCGCCGGGGATAGACAAAATCTAATGTGCACCCGGAGTTCCTTTGCATATAAAGGAAACTCACTTAAAATGGTACAAAATAAAAACACATTACCGGTACTTCAAATACAAAAAGTTTATAACAACCAAAACCTAATAATAACTGGATTTTAACTATATAAGTAATGTTGCTGACATAAAAAAAAGTTTGAGATTTTGAGGTTGGGACAGCCAAACCATGCAAAACAAAGTTGGTTAGGTCTCTCTAGCTTAAACAGTTCTGTACATACTGTTTTAGGGATATTTTACATTAATTATGCAGATGTTTTCTAAATAATATGGCCATAGGGTTTGTTTACATTATGCTACATTTTTTGAGACATAGCGAAGAAGACTTGAGATGGTAGATTATTTTGTTGTGGAAACTTGCAGATATTGATAGCTTGAGAGGCCACCTTCCGATAGGTAGTGCGACTGACATTTTCGATAGAGCCCCCCCGGAGTTTTGCAAGCGTGAATACAATTCTGTCGGAACTGTATGAAGTTTCTGTGCATGTATATCGATCAATTTTACCCGTGATTGATGGCCACAATTATGTGCGGTACATCTTGAGAATGTAGGTGTAAATTGAAATGCTATGGAATTGATTATGTAAACCACGATTAGTCTATCTAGCATTTTATTCTCTCACTTGTAATGTAAACAAGCCCAAAGACACGTTAAAGAAGTGTAAGCTGGGATAGCCTAAACGTGAAACAAAGTTGGATGATCTCTCTAGCTTGAACGGTTCAAGAGATACTATTTTAGGTTTAATTAATGCTAATAATGCGAGTATATGCACATTTAGATTTCCATAGTCAATACACGTTTAAAAATTTTAAGTTGCACAAGCCTAAACAAGTGAAACAAACTTGGCTGAATGGTCTCTAGCTAGAATGGAGATAATGTTTTAGGGTACAGTTGTGCTCATAAGATTGCATACCCTGGCAGAAATTGTGAAATTTTGGCTTTGATTTGGAAAATATGACTGATCATGCAAAAAAACTGTCTTTTATTTAAGGACAGTGATCATATGAAGCCATTTATATTCACATAGTTGTTTGGCTCCTTTTTAAATCATAATGATAACAGAAATCACCCAAATGGCCCTGATCAAAAGTTTACATACCCTTGAATGTTTGACCTTGTTACAGACACACAAGGGGACACACACAGGTGAAAATGGCAATTAAAGGTCAATTTCCCACACCTGTGGCATTTTAAATTGCAATTAGTGTCTGTGTGTAAATAGTCAATGAGCTCTCATGTGGATGCACTGAGCAGGCTAGATACTGAGCCATGGGGAGCATAAAAGAACTGTCAAAAGACCTGCGTAATAAGGTAATGGAACTTTATAAAGATGGAAAAGGATATAAAAAGATATCCAAAGCCTTGCAAATGCCAGTCAGTACTGTTTAATAACTTTTTCCCCGAAAATTCGGGGATCTCTTGATACCAAGCCAAGGTCAGGTAGACCAGGAAAGATTTCAGCCAAAACTGCCAGAAGAATTGTTCGGGATACAAAGAAAAACCCACAGGTAAACTCAGGAGAAATACAGGCTGCTGTGGAAAAAGACGGTGTGGTTGTTTCAAGGAGCACAATACGACAATACTTGAACAAAAATGAGCTGAATGCTCGAGTTGCCACAAAAAAGCCTTTACTGCACCAATGCCACAAAAAAGCCCGGTTACAAGATGCCCGGCAACACCTTGACACGCCTGTTACGCATGCAGGTACCCTGTATGTGTTTGTGTTTTTCCCCTCCTGCCGTTTACCCAGGTGTCCCTTATGTTTCTGATTGTGCTCGTTGGTGTTTCCCACCTGGCAGTCATGAGTGCATCGCCTGACTGCTGAGGTGGACCAATCAGTGGACACCCATCCTAATTGCACCACCTGTTCCTTTTTCCATTACCCAATCGCATCACACATCCCTGGTTTAAAAACCCAGTCAGTTGGTTCTCCCAGGGAGACTCTTTTGCTTTACCCCACATGGACATAGACACTCTTGAGATACATACCCTTTTTGATAGACAGACACTTCGATCATTCATACATCACTTAGTTTAGCACATACATCTCACTTTGTCCTGTTTCATGTGAGTATGTATTGCTGTGGTGTTTTGTTTGGTGTTGTCTAGTCAATTGTTTGCTGTTTGCAGTTTAGTTCTTGTTCAACCTGTGTGTTTTGTTTGTCCCTGTGTCCCTGGGAAAAGTTTTTTTTTTAGCAAGTCGCCCTTGGGCATACACAACCCGTAGGAAAACTTTGTCTAAAAACACTAGTTAGAACTGAGCGGACCACCCACTGTATTTTTGTATTGGTTAGTAGTTAGCTAAGCGGTTCTTGAGGCAGGCAAGTTCAGTTTACGTGTGTTTGACCATATTATTTCATTTCTTGGGTCCAGCTCAGCCCCTTTTCCCTACCCCCTTTACAGTGTGTTTATAATAAACGTTTTATGTTGGACGGTAGCTATGGTTGTCTGTGTCATTTGTTCCCACTGTTCATGTACACTACATCACTTTGCATGAGTTTTATGTTACGGGTCTCTGTACCATCCACCCTAGACTGCTAGATCCACGGGGTTCGTAACATAACGTGGGGGCTCGTCCAGGATCTCTTAGTGATACCCATCCCACTCATGTGCCTTGATTTAAGTGTCTAGTTCAGTGTAGAACTGTGCAGCTGTGATTGTGTGATCGGCTGGTGTAGTGTTCGGTATTTGTTGGCTCGTGTTGCTGGCTTACGATGGCTGCGTTTGATTTGGATGCCTTTTTGAATAACTATACATGGGAGGATTTTGATAGATGTCGTAAAGTGGATTTACTGGCTTTGGCTGACCATTTTTCTTTAACCATACCGAAAAGTTTAGTTAAAGCGGAGGTCAGAAAACTTGTGTTAGATGTTTTGTCTAAGGAGCAGGTGCTTGTGTTGCCGCTGCCTGAGCTTGCTGCTCCTGTTCGGGATGTGGCTGCTGCTCCTGTAAGCCTGTCCATGTCTGAGGACGAGGGCGATGCCAAGGCTCCAGCCACACTACCCCGTTTTGACCCACTCTCCCCACTGTCAGACAGTGACGCCAGAAAGGATGTCCGTTTGACACGGCTCCAAGCGGAGGCGGAAGAGAGAGCACAGATCAGGCGAGAGACTCTCCAGTTGGAGATGTGTAAACTCAAGCTAGAACGGGAGTCGCGCAGACTCGAGCTAGAACGGGAGTCGCGCAGACTCGAGGCCGAACGGGAGTCGCGCAGACTCGAGGCCGAACGGGAGTCGCGCAGACTCGAGGCCGAACGGGAGTCGCGCAGACTCGAGGCCGAACGGGAGTCGCGCAGACTCGAGGCCGAACGGGAGTCGCGCAGACTCGAGCTAGAACGGGAGTCGCGCAGACTCGAGCTAGAACGGGAGTCGCGCAGACTAGAGCAGGAGACACGTAGACTTGATTAAGAACTGGAGATGCGTAAGCTGGAACTTGACCAAGAGTTGTGTAAGATGGAACTGGAGGCCTCTGCTCATGCTGTGCCTGCTAGTGAGCCATCCTCACCAGCGGGGTCTTCTACTACTTTTATATTAGCAGACAGATCGCCTTGGTACCAGTGTTCAGAGAGTCAGAGGTTGACTCTTATTTTAGCATGTTTGAGCGTATAGCCGTAGCATTGAAATGGCCTGAAGAGGTATGTTGCTTATTGCTCCAGTGTAAATTGACAGGCAAAGCCCCAGAGGTTTTGTCAGCGCTACCTCTTCAAGACAGATTGAATTATGACGTGGTCAAAGCAACTGTTCTTCGTGCCTACAAGCTTGTTCCTCAGGCATATCGACAGAGATTTAGGTCTCATAAAAAGTAATCTACCCAGACTTACGTGGAGTTTGCTAGACAAGGGAAATCTGTTTGACAAATGGCTCACTGCTTGTAAGGTGACTGATTTTAATTCTCTTCGGGAGTTACTCTTGTTGGAGGAGTTTAAGAATTGCTTACCTGAACGCATTGTTGTTTACCTAAACGAACAGAAAGTGCACTCACAGTCGGAAGCTTCTGTATTGGCAGACGAATTTGTGTTGACGCACAAGAGTGTATTCTCGGCTCGTACAGAGAGTAGGGCTGCGGAGCAACCGGCTCCTAGCCCTAGTCGACCAACCGTGCATCAAACTCGGCCGAAAGACGTACGTCAATGCTTTTATTGTCATCAGCCAGGACATATGGTTAATGAGTGCTTCGTGCTGAAACGCAAACAAGGGATGCCTCTGCGCGCCAAGCCGCAAACAGGTGTTGGGCTAATTCGTACTGTTGTTAGGTCAGAGAAACGACAGGTGCCTCATGGTAAATGTGGCTTGAAGGTCCCAGTCCCAGATCGCAGTTATGAACCGTTCATATTTGAGGGATTTGTTTCCCTATCAGGTAACGATGCGTCTCAGCGTCCAGTTAGGATCCTTAGAGATACTGGTGCGGCGCAGTCATTCATCCTATCTGACGTGTTGCCCTTCTCCAAAAATACATACTGTGGATCCAGTGTGTTAGTCTGGGGAATTTCAATGGGAATTGTCCCAGTGCCATTGCACTTTGTGAACGTACACTCTGAGCTAGTCAGTGGAATGTTCAGAGTTGGAGTACATCCTATGTTGCCAGTAAAAGGGGTGACGTTTGTAATGGGCAACGATATTGCTGATGGAATGGTAATACCCATATTGGAGATATTGGATAAAAGTGACCAGTCTCTTTCGGAGGAGTTGGGACAGAGTTATCCACGTGTTCCCCGCTTGTGCCATCACACGTGCTCAGGAACGACGAATGGGTGAAGTAACAGAATTGTCAAACACTATTCTGTCTAGAGAGTTTGACCAAGAGAATAGCTTGTGCGCTACCTCTGGTAAAATGGTGGGGTCTGAAAAACAGCCCAGGATCGGGAAGATGAATGTGGAACTTGTTGTTGATGCAATACAGTTACCAGTAACTCGTGAGCAGCTGGGTGCTAACCAAAAGGGTGACAAAAGTCTTGCTAAATGTTTTTCCAGTGTTGTCTCAGTGGAGGAGCTTAAGAAGAAAAACATGGCATACTTCATTGATGGTAATCTCCTCATGCGCAAATGGACATCCCATAGTGCTATTTACCAAATAGTGGTTCCTACAGTCTTTCGACAAACTGTTTTATCCCTTGCTCATGATCACCAGTGGTCCGGTCATTTGGGAGTCACAAAGACTTATGATCGGGTGCTGCGACATTTCTTTTGGCCCGGTTTAAAACAGGATGTGGCTCAGTACTGTCGGACATGCCACACCTGTCAGGTAACTGGAAAACCAAACCAGGTTATTCCTCCCGCTCCTCTTTGTCCCATACCCACCATAGGCGAACCCTTCGAACATGTGGTTGTTGATTGTGTTGGACCGTTACCGAAAACAAAAGCTGGTAACCAGTTTCTGTTAACGATTATGTGTGTGGCCACACGATACCCAGAGGCCATTCTTCTGCGAAGGATTACTGCTCCGGTGGTGAGCAAAGCCTTGATTAAATTCTTTTCAACATATCACCTAAGGTGGTACAAACTGATCAAGGTACAAATTTCCTTTCTAAGCTTCTCAAACAGGTGTTAAAGACCTTGTCAATAACACATCGTGTGTCAAGCGCATATCACCCAGAGTCTCAGGGTGCGCTTGAACGGTGGCACCAGACACTGAAGTCTATGCTCCGTAAATATTGTTTGGAATCCGAGAAGGATTGGGTAGTTTCTGTTAGAACTTCTCTGCGGTAGACGCTCCGCTCACGGATTTGCTCAGTCCAGCGAGAACATTTGTATGGTCTAAAGATTGTCAAGCTGCTTTCAACACTGCCAAAGCACTCCTGTGTAGTACCCCTGTTCTTGCTGCTCCGGATTTCGAGCAAACTTTTAAACTTGAGGTAGATGCTAGTGCCAGAGGTGCTGGTGCTGTTCTGCTGCAGGCAGACCAAAGTGGAGTAGACCATCCTGTCTGCTATTTTTCTAGAGAATTTAACAAGTGTCAGACTAACTATTCAACCATTGAACAAGAAGCTCTTGCTTTGTTGTTAGCTCTGCAGTACTTCGAAGTCTATGTTGGCTCAAGTGCACTGCCAGTGATAGTGTATACGGACCATAATCCCTTAGTTTTTCTCCACCGTATGTACAACCAGAACCAACACCTTATGCGTTGGGCCCTTGTTATGTAAAATTATAATTTGGAGATCCGCCACAAAAAGGGTTCTGATAATGTTCTGGCAGATGCGTTGTCTGGTGTTTAGAGATGTATAATTTATTTTCTATCCTGTGTGGATGACTTTGCACGTTGAATAGTGTTCTGTATGCTTTTTATGTCTTGTGTTGCAAACCATACTGGGTTCGCTCTTTTAAGGGTGGGAGTGTTACGCATGCAGGTACCCTGTATGTGCGTTTGTGTTTTTCCCCTCTTGCCGTTTCCCCAGGTGTCCCTTATGTTCCTGATTGTGCTCGTTGGTGTTTCCCACCTGGCAGTCATGAGTGCACCGCCTGACTGCTGAGGTGGACCAATCAGTGGACACCCATCTTTAACTGCACCACCTGTTCCTTTTTCCATTACCCAATCGCATCACACATCCCTGGTTTAAAAACCCAGTCAGTTGGTTCTCCCAGGGAGACTCTTTTGCTTTACCCCAGACTCTTTTGCTGTTTGCTGTTTAGTTCTTGTTCAACCTGTGTGTTTTGTTTGTCCCTGGGAAAAGGTTTTTTTTAGCAAGTCGCCCTTGGGCATACACAACCCGTAGGAAAACTGTCTAAAAACACTAGTTAGAACTGAGCGGACCACCCACTGTATTTTTTTATTGGTTAGTAGTTAGCTAAGCGGTTCTTGAGGCAGGCAAGTTCAGTTTAGGGGTGTTTTGACTATATTATTTCATTTCTTGGGTCCAACTCAGCCCCTTTTCCCTACCCCCTTTACCGTGTGTTTGTAATAAACATTTTATGTTTGACGGTAGCTTTGGTTGTCTGTGTCGTTTGTTCCCACTGTTCATGTACACTACATCACTTTGCATGAGTTTTATGTTACGGGTCTCAGTACCATCCACCCTAGACTGCTAGATCCACGGGGTTCGTAACAATGCCTCACAGCTTCTGGCAGACTAATTTAGAGTGACAAGACCAAAATTGATCTTTATGGTCCAAATAAGGTTATTTTTGGTCAAGGATGGCTAATCTGTCTTCATCCATCCAACACCAACAAAAGTCACAAAAACAGCTGTAATATGTAGCCAAAATACTTTTGTCAAATATAGTTTATAGTAAATGAACATCTACATACAGTATATTCTGTTTCTAAGCGAGATTTCTCTGAATCATTCTGAATCATTTCAAAAACAGATTTAGTCATTAGCCCATTCATCTCGGAATAAAGTCATTAAAAAAATGTATCATAATTTACAGATGAAACATTTAACAACCGGATCTCCCTTCCTCTGAACAGAATGTTAACTTCAAACCCAAACAAACATGAATATGTGAAACGCGCACAGTTTTGCAACCGTGTCCCTGATATTATTAGTGACATACAAATGTTAGCTAGCATGTCATTAATAGAAATTAATATTTTCAGTAGTTGGTTAGTGCCGCTAAAAACTACGACCCCTATTATCGGCCGCCATCCCAATTATTGGCCACCTTACTATTTTGTTGAATTACATTATAATTTATTTTTATTTGTATTACAAATGACAGATCTTAGTCTTCTCTGAAGTGTCTACTAGAAAGTTGTAGCTAGCTTTCTTGCCTTCCGGAAAAAAATAAAATAAAAAATAAATAAGACTGATCACATGACGATATTACTTTGATATTACATGACGTCTTGTCTGTCGCGCAAGTCGAATTTCACAAATTGCAACTTGTCTAAACAATTTCCATACATGACATTTTTACGATCTCAACATTTTTTTTTAACCTCCATACATTTCTATATAAAATGGTGGCGGGCTAGCTGAAATGTTATATTGATTAGCCAAACGTACCGTTGCTTTCCAGTGCTATTACATTTTGAACTTCAGAGGATATACTTCTCCGACCACTAGAAACATTAGCTACTATTTACAGAAGACAGCTAGCTTCAGATGAGGGAGTTACATTCAAAGCATCAAACTCAACCGAACATGCTGCCAAATGAACACGATACAATTTCTATACAATTTGTAAGAAGTTTAGATGTAATGGTAAGGTTGACAAAAAAAATAAATCATGGAGAAAATATATTGACTGATATATTGATTTATTTAGGGGGGGCTAAAGCCCCCCTAAAATAGGCCTAGCGACGTCCCTGGTAGGCACTACGCAGACCGCACATAATTGACCACTGCTAACCTAGGATCTGTTGCAGCTACCTGGACTGCACAAACCCTATCGTAAGGTATAAGTACCATGTTACCATATGTACATCACACCAACGCAGGAACAATTTCTGGGATTTTCTAAGTGGGACCAAATCATGCACCTATATACGTGAACTGGTTTTGCTCACCAATTCAAACATTTTTCTAATAGAATTCTCCTGCCAATGCAAATGATCTTGAGCATTATGCCGCAAATTCAGTACACATCTATTTTAACGACACTGGTGTTGTCATATCTGGCATAGATCCAGTAGCAATTTTGCTTTATTCAGTTTCTGACGGGTAGCGGTCCGCACAAACCCCCGGTATGATAACTATTGTGGTTTGAGGGGTGCTGTTCGGTACGTTTTCAGTACACCGCAAAAATGTATTGACATTCATGACATGGCTGGAGCACCTTAGAAGTTGCTCACACACACACACACACACACACACACACACACACACACACACACACACACACACA
>JACXGI010000261.1:0-20418 GCA_016801175.1 Esox masquinongy
TGTACACTTTTTTCTACCACATCTTTTCCTTCCCTTCGCCTCTCTATTAATGTGCTTGGACACAGAGCTCTGTGAACAGCCAGCCTCTTTAGCTATGACCTTTTGTGTCTTGCCCTCCTTGTGCAAGGTGTCAATGGTCGTCTTTTGGACAGCTGTCAAGTCAGCAGTCTTCCCCATGATTGTGTAGCCTACAGAACTATACTGAAAGACCATTTAAAGGCTTTTGCAGGTGTTTTGAGTTAATTAGCTGATTAGAGTGTGGCACCAGGTGTCTTCAATATTGAACCTTTTCACAATATTCTAATTTTCTGAGACACTGAATTTGGGGTTTTCATTAGTTGTCAGTTATAGTCATCAAAATTAAAAGGAATGAACACTTGAAATATATCAGTCTGTGTGGAATGAATGTATACATTATACAAGTTTCACTTTTTGAATGGAATTACTGAAATAAATCAACTTTTTGATGATATTCTAATTATATGACCAGCACCTGTATACTGTAGGACTATGGTACACACTTTAGTCCCCCTCAACGCTGATTTCATGTAATATTCAAAACGGTCCAGTTGATTATATAACTGCCCTATATTCTCAGAAGCCCCACATATTTACATAATCACAACGTTATATAATACTAGAAGAGAGATATTTCCGTTTACTGTTGCAAAACTAACGTACAATTCATGGGCTATGCCGTCCGTAACTTGAGCGCATTTCCGCTTGCACTGGTATCTGCCGCTGCAGTGTGCATCACAGGCCTGGGCAGAGCAAAATGGCAGACCTGACCTGTGAGAGAAGAGTTGTCCCCTAACTGCCCTCTAGGGGGCACTGCCGCCTCTTCCAAGCCGTTGACATTGACACATCGTCAGGCTACACCCGCTAACACTCCTCTTCCAGCTCACAGACACCAGAATGATGGATTCTCCCAGGATTAGCGAAGCAATTAAATTTTTAAGGGATACAATGGAATATTCCGTCTCTTACATTCTGAAACATAGCTTCTTTTTAGCTATACAAAATGCTGTATCTGGCGCATGGGTGAACAATGTGAGCATTTTCACAAAAGCAATTCAGTGGCCCTCTACTTCTGTTTCCATTCGTCCATTAATAATCTATGCTCTAAGCTCTCATTGGGCAGTTTCGGAACCTTTCCTCACGGAGATGTGAAAGATAGGCCCGGACACTACTACGGCGGGCGGCTGACACGTTAGCCCGTTGGTGTAAACATCAAGTGACACATTTCGGACGGGCACCACAGCGGCACGACGACGGGCACGAGCGGTGAACCCCGGACGTGGAGTTACCCAGCCAAGCCCGCGACGTGGCAATCAACACCTATTGCAGTGGTAATTTCATATGACAAGGCAACAGCTTATACAGACCTGTCAGCATTATCTCCAGTCAATGTCACCAGGGAAACACAGAGAAACTGTAAGGACATCTCCCTGTGCTGTCCCCAGTCCCGGCTGAGTGGCCTCTAAGAGCTCAGTTCGGTCAAGCCAGCATTGCATTCTCTACACAGAAGCTCTTTTTTCCCCTGGACTAATGTTAAGTACTGTATAAAAACCTTCAACTACTTCCAAGGTGACCAACCCGACAGGTGTACTTTAACTTTTCAGATTTAGCAGTGTGGCAGTACGGCCTGAAATATTGCGAATAAAAGGACTGTTAACATTGCTATTGTAGGTTGAAATGAAGCTCAGCCTAATTGGCTTGAAACTACACACTAAGCCTTCAGAATTAAACAGACACAAGCACTGTGGACTGGAATAAGAAAAACACAAATTCAACAAATGCTAGTTTAACCTTCGGATCCTCCAATAAGAGTTAATGAATTTGTGGACTCCAAGCTAAAAAAGACATCTAAGAACTTTGTACAGTGGGGCTGACGTGTTAACATACCCAATCCATTAGTGGAATGAGTTCACTGCAGTGAAATAATATGGGAAGTGTCTGATTGGAATGTTAATGAAAATCTCCCAACTTTTTATTCCAGACATCTGTCTCCCTTGGTAACAGGGAAGTTAAGGAAATAATACTGACTCTGGATCACCACTTCACCAAATCAACAGACACAAAGGACATTGTCTAATCCACAACGGTGACTCATCCACAACATGATGAAAACGGGATCCCATCGCAAAATCCTTTGCATTTGAGTTGATTTCAATTGCTACAAATGACAATACCCTTTTTTTACTACATTAATTGTACATACTCATGAAGAAATCATTCTTCTGGCGGAAACAAAAAAAGATTTTCAACACAGCGGTCGCAGACAGACAACACAAAAGGATGCTGATGAATAAACAACCTCCAAAGCAGTGACTCTTAGATGGTCCATTTATATTTTGTAGCAGTTGCAATCTGTTGAGGCAATAAAAAGTTTCACAAGTCTTTTAAAACACGTTGTCTAGCAACAAAAAGGTTACTGACAGTTTAATACAGTTTGTCAGGTATGCCTACTATTCACAAAGACTGTGTCTGTTTCAGATGCTTACCAATGAGAAGGGGAATCAATATCATGTTAGGATATGTCGAACAATTTTGGGGGTTTGCATCATTTATTCATTTTTCAAGCATCTGAAGGTGACCTAGAGACTTACGATATGTAAGGGAGACCAGGGCTTGTTGTCACAACTTACACATTTTTTTTTCTCTTTTCTCCTCGGCCTCAGTGTGTAGTTTACCGCCATTTTGTTTGACATTAAAGAACTGTTCATGCATTAGTGGGTAATTGAATCGTATTTTTCATTGTTGCCATAAACCGTTATTGTAACATTTGTAACATCAAAGGAGGGCTTGCTATGAAACCATGTGTCATGCTGGGAAAAGATTGTTGCAGGGTTTGTATTCAACTACCACTGTTTAGTTTAACAGATAAACAGAGGGTCACCAGCTCCATTGTTCATAACTGTACACCACATTGATATATACAGGTTTGAGGAAAACCAACAGGTATAAAGAAGATTTTTTTAGTTGGTGATGAAAGACAATCACCTGTGAAAATTTCAATATTCAAAGCTAGGGACATGAAGTGGCAAAATACATTCTGAAAACATCAAAATACAAAGATCTGTGGGTATAACTTTTAGCACTCTTTCTTGTAATTAGGTCTGTGACAACTTCCGTTTCTCAGCTTATTCAGCCCCTGGTCTCCCCTATTTCACATAGCAACAACATGACTACACAAAGTCAACATTTTAGTGTGTAGACTGGAAAATGATACTGAACAAAAACCTACATGTATTTCTTTACAAGTCTTTTCCATAATGTTGCTGCTTTAAGTGACATCCACATCTGCACATAAAAAGTATATATTTATATTTATATAATATATATTCATACTCTATTAACAGTTTAGTCTACCATGAACGTAACTGCCACCCATCTCTGGAGGGAAAAAAAATGGATTGTTCTCAAACATTGATTATTTTACAACACAGTCAACTAATTTGTACATCTTTGGAGGGAATTAAGCTCTCAAAGATCTTCTTCACCCCTCCTGGTAATGTTTCAGTTTTGTTACAGTATATATAGCTTTATTCCATTAAAACACATAAAAAAAGCATTTACAAACTGGCATCATTAGAACCAACAACTTGTTGTTGAATGTAAACTTCAACAGAAGTTCAACGTTACCCCTCAGCTTGGAGATAACCATGTTTGGCACATTTTCTTTTTTTTTTCTTTTATTGACAATGAGCACAGTTCACTAGGAGGCTTATCTAGGAACAAACATGTTTTCATGTAGATATGGTTTGACAAAAAAAATAATCGCAAGGCATGTAAGGACATGAACAGTTTTCGGAGTATAACTACGGTCCATCGGTAAACTGTTTTAGGCAGTGGAAAAGCACCAAGGGAGAGGAATGATGCCGTTGAGCCTCCGAGTTCCACCAATTCACATCGCCAGATTAGCAACTTTGAAATAGTATCCTAATTTTGCTAATACATATTAGCTCGCTTGTTGTTGTTTTGTATGTGTGCAGACATTGTACTCTCCGTTATCGCCACAGAATGTTACGCACAGATTGCCGTTATGTTGAACCACTGAGGAAAGGGACACAGGCCTTTGTGTAATATACACTATGCACTGGTATCTCTGTAATGTACATAAAATACTTTATACCAGAATTAAGAATTAAAAAAGTAGAAATAAAAAAAGAATTGTAACAAATCAAAAGATACAAAGTCTAGAAGCAATTCCTTTGACCAGAGAGGACACTCCTTACATATAACACACGTTGAAGCCGTAAGTTACCCTAATAAGAGTTTGTGACTGACAACTATTCCCTAGCTTGTGTAAATGACACTTCATTTTCTTGTGCTTCACATACTAATCTCTTTACTATAACACATATTTACAGTTGCCTTCGTTCTAGAACACTCCCGTCCGTCCCCAAGATGTTCTGCTCCTCACACTTCCATTCTCCAAGCTTCTGGTTGTGACCCCGTCACACAGCATCTTCCCTTGCCTTCTGGGAGTCATTTCCTCACAAGATGCTACGCTTTCTTTTTCCCCTCTCTTTCCATCCTCCCCTCTTTGTGACTCTCTCTCTCTCTCTCTCTCTCCCGCTCGCTCTCTATTCCGTCAGCTCTGATCTCTCTCGGCTTTCTTTCTTCAAAGACACATGGGTGTGGGACCTCTCTAGGACAAACTAAACTCGCTGAAGAAATGTCTTGTGGTGTTCATGCACATGCGTGGACTGTCTGTCTGTCTGTCTGTCTGTCTCTGTCCCTCCCCCCATAACAGCACAGCACACTGCCAACGACCGGACCTTCCTCTATAAGTCCACTAGACCCAGGAGTCTGGGGAGGCCGGGTAGTGACTGGTCTCATAGTTGAGTTCACTATAAGGGCGAGACGCTGAGTAGAAGTCCACGTAATTGCCGGTGGACTTGAGGCCCAGGTGCATGTTCAAGTCCGTGGCCTGGGCCGGGCGCTGGTGCACCTGGTCCTCGTAGAAGGCCTCCTCAAACTGGACCCCGGGGGGGTTCTGGAACGGAGGGTACGGCTCCTGACCCGGGTCGGGGCCTTGGGCAGAGACCTTGGGCACACACGGGAGAGGTCAGGCCTGTGCTGACGACATGGCGGTAGGGCAAGCCACCGGGTCGTTTTGTTATCCCTTACCTGGTTGTGTTTGATGTCATCGCTGGGGGAGACGTAAGCACCTCGGAACAATGTCGACGTCCCACTCGAGATTTGAACTGTGTGTGGGGGAGGGAGGGGGGGGGGGTTGGGAACAGGGGGAAGGTAAGTGCTTATTTTTGTACTGAAACGACTATCATCTGATGAAAACACAAGAGCCCAAAAAAAAACTAAACGGAACCTGATGGATGGAAGCAGAAGGCGGCCTTGAAATTCCTTCCTACCTGCCATGGCGTCTTTCCTCGACATGTGCTCGCCCTTGTTGCCATGGTAACTGGCGTTGGTGCCCGCGGACTCGTAGTCGGTCTTCCTCTCCTTAAGGCTGATCATCTCTCGTGGAGAGGCAGGGGCACTTGCTGCAAATGCAAATGACACATCACGTAAACAATTAGCGGTGAAAAACAACATCCATCCGGGCACCTCCGTCAGGTACGATCCCGGTGCTCTTGTGCGTTGACACGTTTTGTTGAAACAGCGAAAGGAGGCTCGCGGAGAAGCAGCCGATGACATCATCAGAAGACTGTTACTATGCTATAAACCACCAGGAAGAAAACACATACTGTACATGGGTCTAACTGAGCATATGCTGTAGGCTGAGGTGAACACATTTAACAAAGCTCTTCTATTATTACTTTATAATTGGATTCATTACGTTCAGTATTTCCACTTTTTTCATTAAACATTTTTAAGAGCAGTCCGTAACGTCAATGCCCTAAAACTAACAAAATCAACAAAAGGCCTCCTGTCCAAAAAAATGCTCTAATACAGATATAATCAGCATTAAAAGGAGCCAAACGCCACGGTTGTAGGTGTCAATGACAATACTACAGACACCTCTTACATTTCCATTTCAGTCACGTAGCAGATGCTCTTATCCGAAGCGACTTACAGTCAGTGCATTTTGACGACTGTTCGTGTTTAGTAGGCGTATTCTGCTCGGGCACTAACTGCCCCCCAGAGCAACATTTCCCATCCACCATCTCTCCTACGAGGCCGCTGCAGTGATGAATAGAGCCTGAGTCGTGGCATTCAAACCGGCCGTGGGGAGAATCTGCTCGGTGTCTTTCATCTGAGTCATCCCTCCATCATCCCTCCGTCCTCCTCCTCCTCTCCTCTCCTCTCCTCTCCTTTCATCTCAGAGGGTAAGTGAGTAACTGGCAGTTGCTTATTAGTGTCTGGGCAGACACCATCTTATCCTTGCTTCAACCTACCTTTGATCTGAAATATTACTAAGCGCCCTGAATCTTCCTGTCTGAGATGAATGGACAATAAGCCGACGGCCCTACAATGGTTAAGCCTGCCAATTAAAGTGCTAAAACATAAACAGCCTGTCAAAAAAAAAAACATTCAGTATTTTAAATACAATGGTCAGTCACCACTAACTGTGTTTCCGGCCAGTAGGGGTCTGATGCACTGAGAGGACTCACCTGATCGGTTATTGGGCGATGTCCGTACAGGGGAGATGGACGGGGTGCGGGAGGAAGAGTATGGCCTTTGTCTATCTCTCTCTATTGTAGAGGATGAACCCACAAAATGATACTGAGAATATCCATCCTGGGGAAAAGAAGATTCTAACTTTGAATGACTGCGCCATACTGTATTCGGTCATGAATGACTACACTGTAAGAGTTAAAATACTCAGATGAAATAGCAAATGAGTTCAAATAAGGCCAAACTGAAGAAGAGGAACTTCTGAAACTGACAGTCTATCCGTTGTCTTGCAGAGCCTGGTTTCCCTTCCCCCCAAAAGCCTTTAAAGCCTCTAATTCTTAATCTGTCTTGTTTCATTAAAGCATCTCCTCAGCTCAGGACAACACCGAGAGATTATTTAGTTTATCAAACTGCAGCCCAGAGGGACTCCAGCTTTACTCTCACTATCAATTCACTCACTCGTGTTGCCTGGTGAGCCTATCGGACTGTCAACATATGATGCATGCCCAGAACAGCACAAACGTTTTGCCCTTGACCTTTCTGAATGCGTCCCCACCTCCGTCCCCACCCCCACACTGACACCGACATCCAACCTCACCTTCGTCACCGGAAGATCTACGCACCTTTTTGTAGAGGCTGCGAAGGTCTCTGTATTGCCACATGCTGTTGAGGACTTGAGAGGCTGCTTTCACCACTTTGGGAGTGTGTCTGCAATGACAACCACATGTTCTAAACAAAAGGTTTGGAATGTTTGCTGCTGGATGACACATCTACACTTTAGAATCATTCTGAAACACTAATTCAATCTATCGTGTTTCAGACAACCATTCAAAGCAAACATGAAATGGAAACAAGGTCATTCCGTACTTTAGCACCATTGCCATTCTTGCACGAAAACAAGGGGGGAAAAAAACAGAAATGAAGAAACGCAATTAGCAGAGCTAAATCCAATCAGTTTAGCATCAGAGGCCCCCCTCTCTCACACAGCACCTAATCCTCTTCCCTATCTCATCACAGCAACTCCACAAGGCACAACTGTCAGCACCAGAGGTGATTCACTTAACCAAGCATTCTTCACACTGATTCGCACTAGAGATATAGAATGATCATCAAGCCATTACATTGTGCTTTTATAGCAACACCACCCTTTTCTCAGGATTCTTAAAAGAAATGTTTTATCTTACACTCAAATTGTATTCACTTCTTTTCTATGGAACAATATACTACAATGGTTCAGTCTGTTGGGTTTGGCAACGTTGATCAACAGCATCAGGACTGAGTGAAGAGGTAGCCAAGGTACACCATTCCATTATCTTGCTAATTACAATGAGAAGCTCACTGAGGGGAGAAAAACCTAGCGCATAAAATCACAAATGAGAAAACATAAAAACAACCGCCGGCTGCATTTTAAAAGAAATTTGAGAGGACATCATTAAAAAAAAACGTCTGTCTGAAGTCGATCTCGAGGGACACGAACAGAACCCGAACATGCGCTCACGGAACCAATCGTGCTAGACGGCGCATACAGGCTGGGCGGCTGGAGGGCCGCGCGATGGCTTTAGGGCCAAACATCTCTCGTGACAGTGCGCTAACAGGCTATACACATTAGCAGACTGGGGTGAACGCGGCTCCACTTCTGGACACCCACTTGTCTCCTTTGCTCCTCGCGATGCCGATGAGTTTCTCAATGCCTCCGGCGTCGCGCAGAGCCTTAGTGTTCTCCATGTTCTTGGTGATGACCTCGTGCAGGGCACAGCAGATGGCCGTGACGGTGTCGTCCGACATGGTCTTCCCGGTGGTACCGGCCGCTGGGCCGCCGCTGCTGTTGTTGTTGTTGACCCCGGGTAAGCGATGGACCAGGTCTCTCATTGCGTACTTGCCTGGTGCGGAAAGAAAACAACACATGAGGGTTCTGATGTAGATTTGGACCAGTCAGGGAAAAGATTAGAAAAGCACAGATGCAGAACAACGTCATCTATTAATAAATTTGTCAGAACACGTTCCGTTTGAGACCAAAATACCTTCGCGGTCTCAACAATGAGTGAGGGGAAAGGATAGCAAATGGTCAGGAGAATGAATCCTTACAAACACATGCAGTATTACTGTCCTTCAAAGACAAATACTGATAATGACATGCAGTATTACTGTCCTTCACAGACAGACACTGATAATGACATGCTGTATTACTGTCCTTCACAGACAGACACTGATAATGACATGCAGTATCACTGTCCTTCACAGACAGATACTGATAATGTCATGCAGTATTACTGTCCTTCACAGACAGATACTGATAATGACATGCAGTATTACTGGTCTTCACATGACTAATACTTATGCAGAATGCAGTATTACCATCCTACACATGACTTGTCTGCTGTCAAACAGCATTTGATTGCTAGCTATTCTTTGACCTCTTGTCTAACCTTGCCATTACTCAGAAGAGCCTCAACAGGAGAGCCTTCCAGATCAGAGACGCGCACATGTCCCTCATCCTATAGAGGCTACTTCCCCAATGAGCACTGAGCGGTCGAGCTAAAGAGGGCTCTCTTGACACCACATGAGTACAATAAAAATGACACTTGACATTGAGGCATGGCGTTTGAAGAAAAAAAAAGGACTACTTGAAAACAAAGCACATAGCTACTTATGGATAACTATCCATTAGGATGTATAAAACAAGTGAAAAGACCAGAGAAACAGAGAATATGAAAGGCACAGTGTTAAAAAAATGATAGAGAGAGAAAGTAGGGATCAACATACAAAAGGCGAGAGAGATGAAAATTCTGAGAGTGGTTCTTTTAACAATTCACCATACTGCCTTACACTCCCACCCTGACATTTATATCTATATGATAAGGGCTTAATATATCCATCGTCTGCTCAATGGGGCTCTTTAAAGACTCTGCTCAACACTCACACTACTGTAGGCCTCCGGACACAACATTTGTAGCTGGGATGGAAATGTCAAGCCCCTTGACACCTCCCAGCTAATGGCATTTTTACAGAAAAAAAAAATCCTGTTTTAAAGTGAAGCCTGGGATTTGAAATGCCCGGGAATGTCTAGTCCTGCCGGTGCACAATGCATTTAAGAACTACAACGGTGTGGTACTTGCTAAACCAGGGTTGTGGGTTTGATTCCCACGATGGGACAGGTCGAAAGTATATTCACTCTGTATATGCACTACATGGAAATGATTTGCAGAACCTTCCAGAATATTTCAAGCCAACATACCTACTACAGTCACCACGTCACTACAGAAACAACAATGCAAACTGAAGCCACCACAACTGCAGCAGATATCCTGCTAGCGCCAAATCCCATTATAGCTTTACATGGTTATCAATGTGTCGTATTTAGCCAAACATATCTTTGGCTTAACATGACTTAAGCATGTAAACAAATAATTATGGACTATCCTCTGTTCTATAAACACAGATCAACGGGTTTCTGGTGGCCCACAGCGCTCCATGACATTATACAAATGTCTACTTAGAACCGAGCAGCAGCCTGAGACGGCAGGAGCAGTTGCTATGGAGATGCAGCGGTCTAACAGAAAACCAAGTTTATTAGAGGGATCAATAGTCTTTTAGTGCTGTCATGAGAAGAATTTCAACCATGTGAATACAGTCCACAGAGATAGCTCTGCTCTGCACACCTGTCTCGACAGAGACTGACGTAGATGGATCTGGCTAGGTGCACGGAAAAAAGGAACAAGCAAAAGCATACGTAAAGCATTGTTGGGTGCACAAACACACACATTTGCATATTGCATGTTTATATGTAGAATTGTGAATCACCGACAAGCTCACTTACCGATGAGCTCTTTGTTTCTGACGTCCAAGGCCATGTTTCTCAGAGCGGTAGCCACGGCGCACACGACGCGATCATTGTCTATTCGCAACAATTCCACCAGGATGGGCAGACCCTTCTCTTTCCTGACAGCCGCACGGATGTAGACAGACCACTGGAAAAGACAGGAGAGGAGACCAAGTCGGAACACACATGGACACACCAAAGTAGCACAACCCCTGTTAAACATAATCTTTCTCCGGGTGTAGCCTACCTAATGCAGTCCTACCGTGACGCCGTGACTTAACTAAAGTCGCCGATGTCCGAAAGCGTGTTCATGTTTATCAACTTTAATGGTTCGCTAAGAAAATGGCTGCCGCCGGAGCAGCTCTGAGGAGGGAGACCATGGCTTACTGTACTATGCTGTACCTTCCAGCTGCCTGCAGCCAGGTTCTGAAGCGCCCCGGCCGCACCCTCCAGGGTGTCTGGGTTGGAGCACTCGGACAGGAGTGTGAGGTAGGGTTTGACAATGGTGGGGTGCCACAGCATCTGGATGCCTTTGGGAGGGTCAGCCGAGTCCGGGAAAGGCCCAACGCCGTCCCACTGGGTGACACACAGGACAGTGAAAGGTTACCGGCTGAGCCGCCGAAAGTAGCTTCATTACCGTAGAACAATGTGAATATGGAGTGTGATTGAGACCCGAGTGACGAGTGAGTCGCTCGTTGCTTTCTGAATTATTTGCCGGACCAACATAATTGAGAATGAGCATCCGTGTGGCATATCTAACAGGCCTTAATCATCACCACCTTACCAACCACATCAGCTTCTACCGTACGCCAAAGTACATTACCAACAGCCATTTAAAATCACAAGTAAATAGCCCAAATTCCAAAGCATTCAGATAACCATCAAAGGGTGGCTTTTGCCTGCTTATTTTCCCGGGCATGGCAGACATGATTTTTATTCGGTCTGCCAAGCCCCTTTCAGATATAAACCCAGTAAATGAGTAATTATCCATTAGATGTAAACCCCCCCCAGCCGGCGTCCAGCACCGTTGCTCCAACATGCTGGCTAATTGCTAACAGCTGCGTTGGAGATGTTGAGGAGCCCACCTGATCGTGGGCCTTCTTTTTCTTCTTCTTCTTCCCCCAGCAACCGGAGCTCTCTGCATCTTTGCTGTTGGCGTCGCCACAAAGCAATCCGTCAAGCTCGTCCGTGCCTATCTGCTGTCCCTGAGATGTTTCTGCAGCCAGTCGATACGAGAGATTCCTCAAAATGCACACACAGTTTTCAATGGTCTGCAAGGACAAAACGGGGAGATGACCAGAGATCGAGGGAGGCAGAGAGATAGAGGGAGACAAGGAGGGAGGTTAAGAAAGGGGGAGAGATAGGGAGGGAGAGAAGGTAGAGGTAGATGAAGGGATAGTTTAGTAGAGGGAGGAATATAAATATATATATATATACATATACACAGAAAGGGAAATAGAAAGGGATAAAGAAGAACAGAAAGAGGTCAGGGATAGAGAGCAATACAGACAGAGAGAGGACACAAATGGAGAGATAGAGAGAGAAGAGAGATTAGAACAGCATCTTATATTGAACCGTGCCATGACATGATTTGCATGTCGTCTATGTAGGGAATAAGGTCATGTTAGACTGATAAGACTTCCTCACATGGACGTGGGCAGGATGCTGTGAGGAGACAGCGAATTCGGGCAAAATCGGGAGTCAAACATCTGTCTGTTGCCGTTTGCCCAGGAACAGACACGCGATGCAACAGACCTCAACTCTGCCTTGGATACAACAACCTCACCGACCTCGTTACCAAACAGCTGCGCCTGCTGCTTGTCACATTGTTACCAGCCTTTTAATGGATCACATCTCACAAAATGCTGTCAACGGAGCAGACGCCAAGCCTTCCATGCGACAATTAACAGCGGAAACAATTGATAAATGCGACTGGTACAGCAATTGGTACAGTAAAGTGCGTCTGTTTTAAATGGATGGCAAACTGTTTGTTTGCTCGTTAGGTTGTTGTGCTGGACGCAGGTCAGAGCCGCGTTACAGTGCTAATCCTGTTGTAGCGAGCAGGAAGGCTGAATGCATCGCGGTTGGGGGACTTTGATCTTGTAATTGATTTTCAGTGGGATTAGGTCCGCCAGATCTCCTTCAAACTGGTTATCACAAAGTAGTAGTACAGACAAAGGCCCTCGGAAATCAAACAAATAAGGCACTCATTTGAAAGGTCTATGTGGCGGTACAGTCGGAGGTTCTTTGCGGCGTCGTAACACAGTGTTGTGTAGGGGGCAGATATGAATGTCATTTCATTAAGGAGGAACACAGTGTTGTATAGGGGGCAACTATGAATGTCATTTCATTAAGGAGGAACACAGTGTTGTATAGGGGGCAACTATGAATGTCATTTCATTAAGGAGGAACACACTGCGTGACATGGAGGTAATGTTTGTTTGTTGCATTTCTCTGGGTTAGCTTGTCCTGTCCGTTTTCAATCGGATTCACAAGGTCTTCAAAAAACCCTAAATGGGTGACCTCGAACTGCACAGTCGGGCACCGACTGAGCGTGTCAGTTACTGTGAGCCATGACTGAATCTCCCCCAACATTTCAATGTTGATTTCATGCTTCTGAGGGATATAACCTCAACATAATGAAGAGCGTTTCATCCTATTATCCTCAATAATGCATTTTAATGCGGGAGAAAAACATTAAGTTCATCCATTCGCAGGAAATAGAACATCTGGTATTGGCTTTTGGGAAATGACCAGAGTAATCAGAGCTGCTGATGACCTTTGCTAGCATCCAGCCAGACGGCCACGCAGACGCCGATCACCACTGCTGGAGTACACGAGAGGGATGGCAGGGCAACTAGGGAGGGACCGGTGTTGAGCAGGTAAATCATCATCAAACATGGCCACTTACAGGCACTGGGAAAGCTTCGAGCGCCAGACATAACAACCTTGACAACACACGGATCCAGACCCACAACGCGAGACGGCTGCGCGCGTGAGTGTTGTAATTACGTGCGTGTGCAGTGTAATGACAGGCCTCTGTGCCTGTCGTTCCCTTGGCGAGGCGTTAAAGGGGGCTGCTTCATGGGAACAGACGAAAGGAAACACAGAGTCAAACCTTGCTATCGATCTCGCTGCTGCCCAAGGCGGTCTGGATCACGTAAAGCAGAGCGTCAGTCAGGCCCTCGCACTCCCGCATCCTCCTGCGAGCCTCCTCCCCCGCCGAGCTCACGTTCCTGAAACAACAAACAGAAAACCGCCGCACACACTTTTCAGCTCTGTATATCACTGCTGTTCTACACTGTATCATCTGGTAGTAAACCACCGTGACGAAGTGTTCGGTGTTTTCCAGCCTAATATATACACTGCTTGCCATAACTGTTGAATATTCACATTGAATACGATTTATGAATGTACCCTATAGCTAAATGACATTAATGGCGACATGCTTTGACACCACAACAAGCCTGGCCTATCGCCCCTCCTGTCGGCCCGTGTTCCCAGCCTGGACGGGCCAAATTGTGCCCTATTTTCTATGCAATGCACTACTTTTGACCAGTGTCCAGAGGGAAGATGTCTCCATTGGGGACACTGCTCTTTCCTGTCTTCTCTCCGCTGCCCTTTAAATGTCAGGTCATTAGCAGTCTGGGATGGTGCAGCCAACTGGCCTCGTCTTAAAGGAGGCCTCTGGATGGACCACATGGCATTTATCCGTCTGTGCCTCCCTGACTAGTGAAGTTGGGACCAAAAGATTGGGACATTACTGATGGCCTGTGTGTGTGTGTGTGTGTGTGTGTGTGTGTGTGTGTGTGTGTGTGTGTGTGGTCCTGCCGGTACCTTGCTCCAGCACTTTGTAATTGGCCCGATAAACAAAGCAGCCTTGGATCCCTCTATTGTATCCGTTTGTCCATCTGTTCAGGAGGGGCTTGTTCTCTACGGGCGATGAGGGAGTTGGCTGTAGAGGTAAGACGGGATTCTAAGCGGTGAGACGGGGTCATTTATCAGATCGCTTTCACACAGACAGCAGTCAGTGCCCACTGACCGCCCCAGACACGAGATGATCCCGGACATGAAAGGAAACGATCCAAACAGGGAGAAATCGACCATCTTCAATGGGTTTGTTCACTCTGTCGTGAGTGTGGACGTGATGGATGGCGATTGTGAGCATTTGCCGATCAGTGGAGCGTGGACCTTTTGACAGACTCCCTCCCATTATGAAGAGCTGACGCCGGGCACAAGAAACATCCAGTGAAGACGTCCGTTAGCATGCTGTGTTCCCTGTCAGCCATGGTGATTCCACAGGCTGTCGCAGGATGAGGGAAAAGCGTGTGATGAGGTGACAGGTGGCGAGGCATCTTGGTCCCGCACATTAAATATTCAATCAAAGCCCCTGCTCTACTCTGTTCCTTAACGACCCATGAAACTGATGAATTAGCCTGCTGAGCTCAGGGATTTACTGTACAGTCAGTCATCCTTTATCAGAGGCAGACATTATGACTCAGCACATTTCACTTAGAGTCGGCTTCCTCCCACTTCACGCAGCTGCAGTCCCGATTGGTTGTGCTGCCGGGGACAACTTGTCTCGGCGCCAATGGGAACGGGGCACGCCCACAAAAGCGTCATTAATCACTTCCTGCTTTGACAAGGTAATGTGTGTGCATATTAAAATGGATCCAGAAGCCTTTGTTTTCATTCCGTAAAATATTATCAGATAGCAAAGAGAAACGGCAACACATTGCAAGGAGAGAGTAATGTTGCCAAAATTAATAACACTGAAATGAGCAGACAGGCAATGTATTAGCTCATTATTCCCCCTTCTTTGCAGACGCCTGCCTTTACGCAGGGGACGAGGGCCCAGATATCAATGCTTGACACACAGCCAATGTATCCCGATGCCAGCGTTATAATGAGAACGTCTTTGACAACACTCCAGAACTATAGAATGTTTTCATTTAAATCCTGCAGGGAGCATTGGAAGCGGCTTTAAGCCTCAGCGCAGAGTGCTGAGATACTGTTTTCACACAACATCCTTCATAATGTAGGGTCATTAAGGGTGGAGGAAACGTGACAAGTGGGCTAGCTCCATAATCAGTCTGACACTCGTGGCCTTCATTCTCTATGATAAAATGTCCGTAACGAATAGCTCTCGTTCACTCTGTCGAAATTCCCCAGAAGGACATAGCCACCTGAGTGTACATCCTCCGCTGATAACACCAAGGACCCGGGTGCCGAGAAGCCAGGCGGAGATAAAACAGGGAGACAGCGAGAGGAGCCAGCCTTCTCATTTAAAACTACACTGAGAAGAGGAAGGCCCCAGAGGAGACCATACAACCCATCGCGCGTAAACACCGAATTGACACGCACTGTCCCGACTTGTGACCCCTAACCTCTGACCTCGTGCCCCCCATGGGATCCAGGCCGGATAACTGCGAATGACTTGCAAAATGCTTCGTCAGATCCACTTCAGTGAGTGACGTGTGAACACTGACCTGAGGCAGCCGGTGGCATTGCGGAGGACCTGGGACGAGTGCAGGTGCAGTTTGCGGTCCTCCTGATGGGGCGAGGTGTCCCAGCCCGAGTGGGGGATGATGACCGCGTTGGTCAGCACAGCCAGTGCATCCTGGATGATGGGCATCTTCAGAGCGTCACATGATGACAGGTTCCACAGCACACCTGAGCACCGGACAAGAACACAACATGACACTGACGAAAAAAATCCTTTATTGCGGGAAGATAGGTGCTGACAGGTGCTGATATCCTGGGAATGGAGGTACAGGAAGTACATTGGGATCTTGGAAATATTGTGTGGATGAAAGGTAAAAAAAAGAAAAAAGGGAAACTGTAATGCCTTATATTTTTTCTTTACCTCCTGTGGATATTAAACAAGTATAATCAAGACCTACAGAGATTTTGCAGCAGTGGTTTTTAGTTTTCATCATTGATTCTTAGGACTAATCAGGATTGCGTGACTACTGGGACAGTGATTTTAAACCTGTGTTTTGTGGCCATGATAAGCGTGGGTGAAATTAACGAAAGGGAGGGGTTTGGACTAGAGTTTAATTTTTCTCTTTTCCTTTTCATCCAAAGAGTGTTGGGTGGACCACTAATTGAAGTCACATTGGGACACTCCTTGACTTGAATGAAACTCTTCACACTGTTCTGCTTTCTTTTTTAACATGTGTCAAGTCATGACAGCAAACCTATGCAGATGTTTCATATCATTTGTCCTTTTCATTGGTTTTCTCTCAAATTGCATAAGCTAAAAAAAAACACTGTACCACTTTGCTGTGAAGCCGGATGTTGCAGATACGCTGGTCGCAGCCCCTGGAGGGTCTAAATAGCCTCTGTACACTCAATAATCTCCACTCCCTCAGCTTTGGGACACTTGTTGGAATGGCAGAGGTGCTTGTGTCCATGCAAACGGATGGCTCAGGGGCATTGGAAGAGGCTGATGTGGGGATGGGGGTGACTTCGCTTCCCGCCTTTGCATAACGGTAATCACAATTGTTTACGGCATTCTCCTGAGATGAAAAACAGGAAATGACTAACTTTCCTGAGAGAATTTCACCAGCGGGTAACAGATTATTATACTGTAGGTTAAATTACTTGTTGCGCATAAGTTCACAAAGCAGCATATTTTACCCCTTTAGTTCTGATGTAGTAAGAGCCCACCCTCATCGTGAAATAAACTGGGCACCCAGAGCTTCATAGATTTTCTTTTTTTTTTCCCGTAATTGAATGTGCAACCAGCCAACCTCAAAAAAAGAGGGAATTTTCTCTCGTCTACCGCTTCCATTCCAAGCCAGTGGCTTTGGCAGCAGCTTTATGAGAAACCCACACAGAAACGGAGACAGGGAGGAAGCTGTCAATCTGCAGCTGGGCTCTCTTTAACCAAACTGACTAAGGCTTCAGTCTTCCTCAAACTGAGGCTACTTTACTAAACACTGAAGGGGGTCAATACACATCTAACATCCTGTTCATGGAGAACTTCAACTCAACCCGAACTGCAACAGCGGTAATAGAACAGCAAAAAAGAAAAGAAATCCTCGTAATAATAATAATTACTTTCAGTAGGATGTGGTGGATTGCATATGGAGGCTCTGCCATGAGCCATGTTAATGAGTGAGCATGCAGCTGCCAGCCAACATTTAAGGAGCACATTTAGCACAAGAACTGGGAATGTGTAGTACAAGAGGAGAGCGGGAGGAGAGGAACCTTTACTTCCATACACTCCATTCCCTCGACCACCGCGATTTGTTGAGGGCACATGACGTAAACACATGGCTCAATGCATTATACTTCTTTTTGACCTTCACCGCATCGTGTCCTTCCCAGGACACCGTCACGTTCAGCATTGCAATTACCAGTGGCGAGGCAGTCAGTCGCTCTTTACGCAGATCTACTCGGGTCTTATCAGTCGTGTCGGGATGTTTTCACCGTGGTCTGCTCTGCTCTGCGCATCTAAATAACTACGCTATGAGCTGTGTTGCTCATAATTAGTGGAGACAGTAATCTTGCAGAGAGCATTACTTTACCACGCTCGGGGGCGGAGCGCAATAATTTAAGAAAATTGAATATGAAAGGGCTCCTGCCTATTGCGTCAGTGGCATTATTGGCGCATAGTAACTGCCTATAACATGGACAGCGGAGTCGTCAACGAATCGCCTCTGAGAGTAGCAGGAGGGCAACCGGACGAACCGTGATCCAGCTCTCCCACAGCCCATCCCTCCATCCCTTTACTAGACTAATTGCAGCCGTGCAGTGTGGCGCAACGATGGGGGTTCCTGTTCTACATCGCACGCCGTCCAGGATAAAATCCGCAACGGAGACAAAGGAAGCTGTCATTCAAAAGAGATTCATTCCCACTGAATAATCATCCTCTGCTTCTCTACATGTGAAGGGGGACGGGGACGGGGTGGGGGGGCACAGCAGGGATAACAACCTTCTTTGGCTTCCTGTGATGTCATAAATGGCTGCCACCGCATCCCTAAGTAGGGCGCCCCCTGGCTGTTGGTGGCTCGGGGAAAGCTGCGAGACGAAGAGACGGGTAAACAGTCCCTTAAATCCATGCCCAGTCACAGTGAGGAACAGGAGGCTTACGCCAGAAGAGGAGAAGTGAAGAGGCAGAATTCCTCTGGGCTGGGGAAGGTTTTCTGCTGCCTGATTAATTTGTGACAGTAGGGACTTGGTGCGCCATTCGTTGAATTGCTTTCTAATTTATATGGTAATCTCCTTTAAGACAGTACCAGCACAAACCATTTATTTCCCAAGCATTTCCAGGCTTAAAATCCTGCCTACAATAAAAATAAATAATACAATAACTGAGGGGCATGCTCTCTCTAGATATGACTCGAGGGATTTAACCTCTGACTTTTTGGCAATGTTCACTTTCAGGACATCGCTCCTTTAACGGATTAGGGCCATACCCTACGCAAGTTTCACATCATATGGAAAATCCTTCTACACAGCTAATTTGTGGATATCATGACATCTTGTTCAGTGTCTAACATGTACTGATAGCCTAGTACTAAGGAAGTTACCGCGAAAGGTCCCTTTTAGATTTGTTGCCGCCGCAGCTTTTCAACAGAAAGGAATCCAACACACAGTGACCGTCCCGACCGTTTCACTCCGTGCAGCATAAACGGCAATAAGAAATGGGTCGTAATGTTTTCTCCCTCGCAGTGAAGGGTCACACACCAAGGCTGAGCGATGTCTCTGTGACGTCCTCACCTGTGAGTAGCTCCCTGATCTCCACGTCCGTGGTCTTCCTCAGCAGGCGCACCAGGGCTGGTATCCCGCCACAGTTCTTCAGGGCGATCTTGTTGTCGTCGTTGGCCTTCCCGTACACCAGGTTCCGCAGGGCTCCGCAGGCGCTGCGATGCACGTCGGTCATCCTGTGATCCAGCAGATCCACCAGCAGCTGGATCCCTCCCTGCCTACGGATCTGGAGAGAGCGGACCGGGCGGGAGGACAAGAGAGAGGTGTGATGTTGCGGTCGGTGACCCATCGACCAAGGCAAGATCCAAATAAAACGGGTATGAGACGGTGCAAACTGAATGCAGTGGCAGAGCTAGTGTTGTATACAAACTGCCTGCCACAGAAGCGGTCCATAGTTTTACACACTGACAGGCCACAGGCGTCCCTGGAGGCGGTTCACTATAAATACACCATAGCCTCTTTCATTACTGTCGTGAGGCGGCTACACACACACTGACAGAGAGACAGACAGACATGTAAACGTGTTTAGTGCTTGGAAATACAAGGTACTTTTTATTATTTAATTAGACCTCCACACACAACGCGGAGGAGCGATGCCAACCGTGGGGCAGATGTGATGCCAGGCCTGTCACGTCATAATGGAACAGCGCTTCTCCCTCAACTCTTAATTAAACACGGAGCAGAGGAATCATTCCACACCAGACACCCTGTTTACCTGGGCTCTGCTCTGCCCAAATGTACCTAGGAATCACTTAGTTACGGGGTTACCCCGGCACGTTTTCCCTTTCCGCTACACCGCAAGGGATTCGGAACTGGAATCCATTCAGCTCGCGAACACAGAGGCGCTGGTGACGGTCTGACGAGATCGCAGCTACATGCCTGCAGACATTATCCTGTACATGCTTTATTTGTACCATGTACGCTGTACCAAGTCACTGCTAAACACATGTTCCTGCTCGCTCTGCTGTCAGCATAAAAGAGGAGTCTAAATAGCTGCTTCCCTCACAGCCTGCCGAAATAACCAGATACTGCTAGTCAACACAATACACCATCATGACAAGCACCGCTAACGTGGCTCGACGCTACTATAAATACTGGGCTGTGTGTGTGGATTCCTACTGGGTTTGTATGCCTCCCATGTGTGTGTGTGCGTGCGTGTGTGTGTTCTGTGTGTCTGCCTATATTGCCAGGGTGATATATCGCATAGTTGGAGAGAGGCGATGAGATGAGCGTCAGCAGGCTTCCAGGAGAAGCTAGAAGCTGACCTAATGACTTTCTTGCAATTGCTTCCAGAC